>JANEYF010002551.1:0-215000 GCA_029963845.1 Rhamnusium bicolor | reverse complement strand
GGTATATTACAATATTTAATTTTCTTTTTAGTCTTCCCTGCCATGTACATTAGAAGGTCTGGTTTCCCAAAAATCAAGGAATAGAAGACAGAAAGTACCTTCAAGAAATCTGGCGATTTGCGGAATTCTATTCTTCTACAGCTTACAACTACTTTCGTAGACTTGAGAAAATCTGTTACCCTATCTGAACAAAGCTCTTGTGCATCTTTAATAGTGACAACTAGTTAGCATGCTATATATAGTTTTTAATAATTTAGGAAGTTCGAGTTAGATAAGTTCAACTATTAATATTTTTGGTGTTTTAATCTTTACCTTGAAATTGTTTAGGAACACATTTTATTAGTTTGGCTTTTTTTTACATACTTTTTTTATACATATACCTATTTTTTAAATGGTAGCTAAAAAATTATTTAGTAAATTCAGTCATATGAACTTCGCAAATTCCACTAATCAATTTGAGATTACTGTTTGGCTGTAAAAATGATTTGCAATAAAACATATAACTTTGTATGAGTCATTAGGTATTTGCATTATATCATATTTTCAATTTACTGCTCCTAAAGGGCCCATTGTGGCCTATTTGCCTTGTAAAATAAGTAGCTACTACTGCTACTATTACTATTATTTCTGCACTAGTCCACATTGTATTTCTCTTTTATTAATATGAGAAACCGGGAATGATATCACTTGTAAACACCTGCTTGAAAATATAAAAAAAAATATAAGATTTGCGTTAAAAATTAAAAACATTTTGTTACTTTAGTTTTATTCTAGACTAAATACAAGTAACTGTCATGGCACTTAAAATATAACTTTATAGGTACTGAATATCTTGACAGTGTAAATATTTACAATTCTAAAATGTACTTAATACATTTGGGATTAAACTAATAAAATTATTTGCATAATTGATAAAAAAAGTATCGTACTTTTTTTTTTATTAACCATAGTTTTTATAGTCAAATATCAAAAATTATTATTTACCTACAAAACTTTATTTTATAACCAACTTTCTGAATATTCCTCATATACATGATTAAAACATTTAAAAATACCTAGGTATACCTGCGTTTGCGCAAAGAACCCTTGCAGTACTCGTCGAGGCAAAGAAAGTGACGCTCTTTGTTTCACTGTTTGCTGTGTAAAAATTAGGTAAATACCATAGACAGCATATATGTCTGTGGTAAATACTCATTCTTCTAATACACATGGGCAAAACCGAATTGTATGCAACCCGCAAGGGTGTAGTATCTCTCAACACGTTGAATAAATGGCAGAAATGCGAGTTTGAAGGATTCATTTTTTTATTTTCTTTATCTTAAATATTTTATTAAAATTTATGTAGATTAATTGATCTTTAATCTTTTAAGAGGTAAAAGAATTATGAAACTGTCTTTAGTATTTTTTGATTATTTAATAAACTCTAAAAATCTATTAAAACTTACTTATGCTTTATGAAACAATATTTGAAATCTATTTTAACATATTTTTAGTTGAAATAATAAATGATTATACTAGATTAAAATAAATTATTGGAAACAGAATTAGGAAAGAGGTAATTTGTCAAAATAAAAAAAAAAACTAGATTGTACACACTTGCTTTTTATTTCTACAAAGTAAACATAATATTTATAACATTTATACAAAAAATATAATACGTACATAAAAAAATGCAATATTTAGGTACAGAAAATATATTAAAAAATGTTTTTAACTTATTTATATTCTTTTATTAACAATTTTTAAACAATAGTAATTTAGAAATTGTTTGCCTAATGGTTGCTGATTTTTTCATGTAATTCAATATTTAATAATCTCGAATGATGGTGTATTCTGCATTTTATGAAAAGTTGCATTACTTTTCTAATGATTTGGGTTTCATGCAATTCCTCAGAACGGAATTTGCCAGGTAGCTTAGTACAAAATCCTCAGTTCTTTTGAAAAATATTTAATAGCTGTATTTATTAGTTGCTTTTTAATTAAATTTTCTTTTCCAATGAAACATCAGAATTGTTTCTCAGCAAAATTTACGATTTTTAAAATCTTTAGAAATACTATATTTATGATCAATAACTATGCTGTCTTTTTTTAAAAGTAATATTTCGAAGCAATGGTTACATGTACATCGATTTACAAGGCTATGGACAATATAGTTAGTTGATATGGTATGGTGAATGTTGTCAAAATGCTCTCAACATCTGTACGTAAAACGTTTTCCAAATAGACATGCACCAAATGCTGCAAGATACTAAATAGAGTTGTTATTATAAAGGGTGGTAGTTTACCATCTTGGTTCAGTTGGTGCTAAAATGTGTTTTTCATTATTATCTTTTGTGTCCTATGTCATTAAGATGCCATATAATTATAGTAATAATGAACTGGTCGAATGTTGTTAATCTATGGTGAATGTCGCTAAAATTCTGCAGCTTCTCAACATCTGTACGCGGAATATTTTCCAAATAGACATGTCCAAGTGCAGCAAGATTTGTAACCCTTGTGCAACGAGCACGCGATACTAGTGAGTTACAGCCCCATGGAGGACGTGATGAAGATCCTGATAGGCCTTTGCGTATTTTGAACCCTGAGGAGATTATCTTAAATTCGGTAGAGGGCGATCCAACTTTAAATCGGATTATATGATACACCCTGAAGGAAAATCAGTACCGGTTTCATGTACAAAGAGTTTATGCTCTATAACGACAAGATCATCCCTTATATGTTGACTTTTGCAATTGTCTACTAGATCAAGGGCAAGAGTTCACTGCCAACATTTTATTTCTAAATGAAGCCATTTTTACCCATAACGGAGTTTTAAATTTTCACAAGACGCATCAGTGATAATTAATCATTAAAATACCCATATGCTGTCTGCCTTGCTAATTTTCAACACCGCTTCTCTGTTAACAATTGGGCTGGCATGAACAATTTTTTAATTGGACCTTTTGTGTGGCCAAACTGCTTAAATGGACAAGATTACCTAAATTTTTTAGAAAATGATTTACCAGGTCTGCTGGAACAGGTAACTCTGGATGTGTGTCAGCAAATGTGGTTCTTACATGATGAGAATTCACCTCATTATTCTCGTGCTGTGCGAAATTATCTAAACAATAAATTTCCTGATAAGTGGATAGCGCGCGGCGGTCCAGTTTTTTGGCCTTCTCGTTCGCCGGACTTGAATCCCTTAGATTTTTTTTTCTGGGAATGAAATTGATACAATTGAGAAATTACAATTGCGCACTGAAGTTGCGTCACAAAGTATAGACAAAGACAGAACGTTTTTGTAAATGTGCAGTGTGCACGAATCTCCAATTCATCAAGCTCATTTGTGGAGACGAAGGAAGTGGCAACATTAAACATTTACTGTGAAATGTGAAGTGATGATAAGACATGTCGTCATTGAACTCTAAACATAAACAGCGTATTGGCAAACTGCTTCATTAACGCAGAGTAACGTCTTTGACCATGATCCTTAATTTCAGAGTCGGTTTTTTGCCCAAGTACAAGCTCTAGAGTCAGACCTATAAGAAAAAAATAAAATATTAATTTAAAAGTTCAACTGTTCATTGCAAGCATCATTACTAACCACAGATGCTTGGGAAAGCAAAAAATACTTGGCACAGCATCAAGTTTGTGTAGTTTAGTGTTGCATCGTAGCCTAAATTTTAGTAATCCAACGCTAATAAATGTTCCCCACAAAGCCTACTCATTTTTGAAGGAGACCAATTCTCCCCTCTGACTGCTTTCACCCAAAGCACTAGAATCTGTGGACGTTTGAAGGGTAAACTGAAAATAAATATTAAATAATAAAATTTATTACAAACTTTTTTTTGTCATTTTTAAAGGGTTAGGTATATTTTATAATTTTTATATGAATATTTTAAATTTTAACACACAATGGAGATTTTATAGAGTAAAGAGGTTTTGCTATAAAAAAGTGTGCACACTTACGTATAAAATGAAATTGGATTTCTTGCATCCTGTACATTGCAACCATACTATAATTAAGCTACAATTTCACACTTCACAGTAAGTTCAGAACAACTATATTACAGTAAGTGTTCAAAGTTGCCACCTCCTTCGTCAACACACAAGCGAGCTCGACGGATTAAGGAATCACGCACATTTACGAAAACGTTCTGTCGTTGTCTAATAGTTTGTGACGCAACTTCAATACGAAGTTGTAATTCTTCGATAGTGTCAATTTCACTAGTGTACACTAAATTTTTTAAATATCCCCAGAAAAAAAAATCTAAGGGGTTTAAGTCCGGGGAACGAGGAGGCCAAGAAACCGGACCACCGCGCCCTATCCACTTATCAGGAAATTTATTGTTTAAGTAAGTCCGCACAGCACGAGAATAATGAGGTGGAGCCCCATCATGTAAGAACCACATTAGCAGACGCACATCCATAGTTACTTCTTCAAGCAGACCTGGTAATTCATTTTCTAAAAAGTTTAGGTAATCTTGTCCATTTAAGCGGTTTGGCAACACAAAAGGTCCAATTAAAAAATTGTTCACGATGCCAGCCCAAACATTAACAGAGAAGCGATGTTGAAAATTAGTACGGCGGACAGCATGTGGGTTTTCTATAGACCACTGATGCGTGTTGTGAAAATTAAAAACTCCGTTGCGGGTAAAAATGGCTTCATCTGAAAATAAAATATTGGCAGTGAAATCTTGCCCTTGATCTAGCAGCCAATTGCAAAAGTCTACACGTAAGGGATGATCTTGTTGTTGTAGAGCATGAACTCTTTGCACATGAAACGGGTATAGTTGATTTTCTCTCAAGGTCCGCCATGTTATCCGATTTGACGTACGGGTTTGCCTCGCGAGTTCACGCGTACTTAAAGATGGATCTTCCTCTACTAAATTTAAAATGTTCTCCTCAGCGTTCAAAATACGCAAAGGCCTACCAGGACCTCCATCACGTCCTCGACGGGGCCGTAACTCACTAGTATCGCGTGCTCGTTGAACAAGAGTTACAAATCTTGCGGCATTTGGTGCATGTCTATTTGGAAAACGTTCCGCGTACAGACGTTGAGAAGCTGCAGAATTTTGGCGACATTCACCATAGATTAACAGCATATCGACCAGTTCATTATTACTATAATTATGCGGCATCGTAATGACATAGGACACAAGAGATAATAATGAAAAAACACTATGGCATAAACTGAACGTTGATTGCAAACTACCACTCTTTTAGTTTTAAATAACAATTCTATTTAGTAACTTTTTATTATTGAATGTTACTTAAGCTGATATTTAGTAACTTTTTATTACTAAATGTTACTTAAACTGGCGTCGTGTGCACTTGTATATGAAAACACAGATGGAGCAAGAGTATCTAAAACGCAACCAACGTTTCATTTACATTGCATCAAGTGCTGCCAAAATAAATATGTTCATACCATAAATACCTACTATCAAGCAAAAAGCACGTCGGTACCTTGGCAATAATTTCAGTACATTTTTGTATTTTATGCAAATTAATCTGAATACAAAATGTTTTTAATTTTACTAGTATATTTTATTACAAAAGGTAGTTCTACTAAAATAATAATTTAAGTTGTATTAAAGTTTTATAACAATTATTATTTTAGCTTATTTTTACTTTCTTAATACCTAATATAATGAAGTAAATCATGGTTTTTTTCGACCTCGAGATTTTTGTTTTGACCCTCTTAATTCCATTCTGACTCTTTTCCGAATAATGTCTGTCAGTTCGTGGTGTGTGTGTATCCACGATAATTTAAAAAATATTAGTGGGAGAATTCCCCAATTTGACAATTTAAAATTTTCAACAACTTTTTAGGTCACATTAAATTTGATGATTGTGGTACCACCATAAGAGACAAAGAATGAAAGAGTAAAAAAGGTACTGTCGGGAAAAAAATTTAAAAATTTTTTATTGCATTTCTGATCGAACTTTGACGAATTATGATGAAAAAACATAAATTCATGAAAAAATCTGTCAGCATATATTTATTGCAATGGCAACCATAGTTTTTGAGATAAAGATTAAAACAAAAAGTAAAGATAAAATGTCAGATTTTTTAAAGAAAGTTAGGTGGTAGCCACATAAGATATTTTGTTTTTGAAAGGTTCAATTATTTTAGTATTTATTTTTTGTTTTCATTACTATTTTTGAATACATATGCAGTTTTCAAAAATAAAAACTGAATAATTAAAATAATTCCTTCTTGATTACAAAGTATACAATGATTAAAACAATATTCAGATCAGGTACGTTGACCCCCCAGTTTCAGTATGTTAAAATTTATTGTTGTGGCAACATTGATTATATGAGTCGTAGAAACTATTTTTTAAGTTGTGTATTGAATATAGGTACAGCCATATTTTTAGAAATAAAAATACTAAAACGACTATTGGCAATATTAAAATTGTTAAAATAATCTAAAGATTATTACATTAATATTAGTTTGGCATAGATATTAAAATATTGCATTATTATTAGTATTTATTAGAAAATGGCATTTTTTACATAGAAATCATGAAGATTTAATTAGGAACAACCTTAACATTAATCCTAATCTAATTCATTAATCCTATCTAAACTTTACTATTTGGTACAAAAAGTGTATTTGGCACACAGATGTTAATCATTTCCATGTGCTTTAGATGCATTAGTATGTGTGTACAGAAAGAAAAAATTTCGTGTACTTACATACTTGAAAAGATAAAAAATGCATATGAATCTAAATAAAATATGAATTAGATAAACAGTGGTTAAGCTACTATTGCACGAATATGTTTACTTACATATAAAATTTAAGAAATGAATACATGAAAGTTAAAAATTATGCAAATGCATACTATAACTACTATTGCGTAAATATGTTTACTTTATAAATTATAATATAGACATATTAAAGTGTTTTCAATCACTATCAATGTCCTCAAAAATGTCAGTGTTTTCTCTCCCAGTGATAATGAGATGTTCGGAGACAATAAATTTCTTTTTCTTATGCAGCTTTTATCATGGTGACTGTGCGTTTAACATAGTTGACTTTTTATTATACTACTATCAGCTCTTTCTCAAGTATGTTACACATCCCTATCTTTGAGCACTTTTTTATCATAAAAACGTTTTGCAATTCAATTGGCAATGACATGGAGGCAACCGCAACAGTTCATGCCCAGGCACTCTGTATCGATGAATCTACTATAAAGAATTTATTGGGTACTGACAATTGAGTAATCAAGTTATCTTTAGAGGCCAATTCTGGATACTCTATATTATGTTCCTTTAAATAAGTTTGCATGGCCTCTTTCTCTGAAGATTTTATAGAAAATTTGTTGACTTGCCCACTGTGGTAATTGGCATTATCCATCGAATACAGGCAACATATTATGTTACAAACACTGTCAAAATTTTGGGAATTAATTTCTCCATGATAATCTCTAGTAGATCTTCCAGATTTAAAAATTAAGCTTGCTCCCTCAATAAATCCTTTTCCTGTACCAGCATGAAGTACAATACGCCTACAACGAAAAGCTATGTTATGCCTAATGAGTAATGTTCCAAATTAATTATGCAAGCCGCAAATAATTTGCCTAAACGACAAAAACAGTACAGCATACAACAACATTGTTCTTTCCAAGATATCAAACTTAGTTCTCTAGTTAGTTAAACAGAGATATAAAGAAACTATTCATTTAATCTTACTTTTACTAAATTTATACTGTACTTTAATTTCAAAACAGTGCATAGGAAGCTTTCGGTCAAGCTCGTGCAGCCCTCTAGATATAAAATGTAACTGTGATTTACCACAGCACAGCGGCCAGCAGTGCAATTGATTTGAGATCAAGAACAGAGATGCAATCCATGTTCTGCCCTCTACACCGAAGAATGTAAGAGTTTGAACTTGACTGCTGCCTTATGTAGGTGTGCAAATATAGAAACACAGTAATAAAAAAATTAAATTTTGATTATTACAAAATATGGAATCAACTTCATTTTCTATAAAAAAAAAAATGCTAATAAGTTACCTTGATCCATCTCGTTCCTATAACACTTTTGGCAGATTTAACATTGTCATCTTGCCATGATTTTCTTATGGAAAAAATCCAAGCGTTGTCAAGAAAAACATATAGTTTTCTTGAAACACTCAGTTTTTCATTTTCCATATATGGCATCAGAAAGCGACATCCGACATGTACTATATTGGGTTTCTCCATTAAATCTCTTCTGGGATCATCATTTATAAAAAAAACTATTTTTTTTAAGATTCGGAAAATGCTGCTCTGAATTGCTGGACAACTCTATCTTCAAGGAAAACATGGAAATAAGAATTTCTGCAAATATTGAAAACAACAAAATAAATCTGTTTTATTTATTTATTTTTTATTGGGTATTACATATGCATCCTTTCAAGCCTAATTTTTTATATTTTATACTGTCAATCAAACACAACACTTTAAATACATTTTATCTTAGAAACTATTAAAACTACTAAACTAGGAACAAGATTGCATTGCAAAAAGATATGGCAATTAAACCAAAAAGAAACATTTTTACACATAACTGTAACTTTTCTTTTTGGTGTCAACATTTTTTTAATTACAATATTATTTTGCTTCTACTATTAAGAATACTATTATTTAATTCAATACAATCTTGCCCTAGATTTGAGTACCTAGTTGTTTTAATATTTTCTATGATAAAATGTATTTGAAGTATTGTGCTTGATTTTTTAGGTACCTAAAACTTTTATACTAACGTATTCAGATAATAATGACAGTATAAAATACTTATAAAAAAATGATAGCTATTTATTACTGTTATCATATTTTGAAGGTTTGAAGGGATGCTGATGTAATACTCAATAATTTTTTTTTTCTAAAAATGTATAAAAAAATAAATAGCCAAACAAAACTGGCGTATGCAAATATAGGTAGCAGTTTGAAATTTCATTTTCAATCAGATTATTTTCAACATTCAGTTTGAGGTGTTATGTTACAGTTTATTTAGAAATTAGGCAGATATAAAACTGTACAAAAAAAGTGACTTCATAAGCTAGGCAGTGTTTAAGAAAAAGATAATACTTACTTTTAGCGTAAATGTCTGATTTCCATCCTTACAGTCTCTAGTATATCATCAGTTAAAGATTTAGTTCTTTTTCTTGTCAGGGGTTGATTAGACGTTTCAGTGAGTCCATCTTTGCATAGTTCAATAACTGACCGAAACATGCCTACACACTGCTGTAATCTAGGTTAAAAATATAATAATTAAATTATAGCTAACTTTACAATATTTTGGATAACTATTTATTTATTGCTACTGTATGCGGAGAAAAAGATGTAGCATCAAAAATAAATCATGCCACGAAAAATGTCTAGTATGTACGTAGTAGAAAATTTTTTTTAATAATTTAATCCTTGCTTTTTATTCGTATGTACGTAGTAGAAATTTTTTTTAATAATTTATTCCTTGCTTTTTATTCTCAAAAAAATTATACCAACTTTAATATGTCCTAATTCCAAATTTGCATAGTTATAGTTACTTTATCTCAATTATACTTATTTCAATGGTGCTGAACTGTGGGAATTTGGTTTTAAAGAAGAGAAAGACATTCGACAGCATCACTTGAGCCACCTCGTTTCCCTTTAAAACTAGATTTTTCGGTTAACCTAAAATATCATTAACAGAAAATTTTCTTTAGAAATGAATGTGCTGCACTTTCTCACAGCTCATAGGGAAAAAACACATTTCTCTTCATTAAACTTGATTCGTACATCATACAGTACTTCTTACTTTACTTAGAAATAGGTTTATTGTGTAGAAACAGAATGCAAGAAAAGCAAAAACATAAAAGGTATAGTGAAAATCACTTAATATCTCGTCAAAAAAAATTCAGTGACTTATTGTCACACTAGTGTTGAAGTTTCGACATAAATCCTTAAAATACGAGACCATATTTTACAATTAAAAAATATAATCAACAATAATCTTAAAACTTACCTTCTTTACTATGTTGTCACGTAAAGTTCCTTGGTCACTTTTGTTTAATATAACGTAATTGTAATAAACACAATAACACAAATCCACTAAACGAAACACAAAAATATATAAAACAACGAGGAAAAGCAATAATATCAATCAATACACAAAAAGGATCGAGGTTAGGTAAAATATTTTCTTTTGTTATAACAAGCGCTGCAAACATAATTCCCTAAATTACAAACATGATCGCCAACTATAGCATTATTAGTAAACTATTATGATTTTTGGAATAAACGAGTATTTCGTTCTAACTGGGATATGAGTTAATCTATGATGTTTTACGGTTACACTGCATAAATAAAACGGATAATTTCCTTCGACCATAAAACATGGTTGAAGATAATTTCATTTGGTATAGCCTCCGTATGCGTAAAACTATTTAGATTAACTAAAATCTCAGTTAGAAAGAACGCACCTATTTACTTTTTGCAATGAAGTGTAATAAATAAAGATAGCATTAGCACAAACAAGGTATGTTAAAGTGAGCTAACTATATTCGTTTATTGCAAAAATCATAATAATTTTATAAATGATGCTATAGTTGGCAATCGTTGTTTTACAAGTCTGCGCAGTGCTGACCTGTTCGTGTCTGAATTATGTTTTGTCATTTTGTAATTTTTAAAGTTGCGTGAGAAATGTACCACACAAAGTACTTAAACGTATTGCTTTTGTTTGTGCATGGAGAAACTAAAAATAAAATGTTTGTCTGTGTGTTCGTATAATTTTGAACTGAACATGCATCGAATTGGAAACGCAGAATACTTTCGACTCCCATCCATTGAACTCCATACTATTCGTAAGTATGGAGTTCAATGCCCCCATCAGCTGTAATCGAATAGCACAAATGTGGTCTAGTTAACAGAACGTGTTATTTTAAGTGTATTATGAAGTTTGAAAAACTAATATTAATGGTTATTTAATATTTAAAACAGTTCTTATTGTTTTATTTCGTTAATTTTGTGTACTCAAAATTGAGACGAGTTTGTTTTTTACGGAATTGCCTCGTGATATGGAAAAATTGCTTTTATACCTTCAAAAAGAAGACCACTACAAATAGTGATGAATTTCCAAATATTACACATGGAAATATTGTTATTTATTTGGTTTTTGAGTGTAGTGTCTATACAAAGAAAAAAATTGTGTGTTAGTGGTTGAGTGAAGGGAGTGTTTTAAGGAATTTTCCGCCAGAGAGCTTGTTGTAAAGGTAAGATTAATAAGTTCAATTATCAGTTTTCATCACTCAATATCAGGGATTTATTCACTATAATTTATTATAATAGATTGGGTATATTTCCATTTTTAAATTGTACAATACTCACAAAGATGTAAATATTTTGAATTCCCCATTTCGTATTTGCACGAGTATTTCCATAAAAATACAGATACTGTGAAAAATAACAAATTTAATGATGTGAAAAAATGTAAATCAATCAATAGTGAGAAAAATGTTTTAAGCTGTAGTTGGATTCATTAAAACAATTCAATCAATCCATAGGTTACTATGTTTTACTTTTCTGGCTGTTACAAGATGTTTAATTTTCGGGTAAAATATTTAATTTTAAAAAATTAGTTTTGACCGGTAGCACAGTTAGACGCTTTTTATCTAATGCTATTGGAAAAAGAAAAGAATTGTCGCCAAGTAATGGACATTGAGATTACAATTTGGCAACACTGCCATGGCTTTCGAACACGGCTAGCTTCGTCAGCGGTTCTCAAACAATTTGGTGTATTATTTAAAATATTTTTTTTTGCCACTTCTGAGCGACTTTTACTAAGGTAAATTTTTGGCAATCGACTTCTTTTACCAAGTACTACCTCCCATTAAAAATATATTCCCAAGTTCGTAAACACCCTTAAATTTTTTTTTTTTTTTTTTTTTTTTTTTTTTTTTTTTTTTTTTTTTTTTTTTTTTTTTTTTTTTTTTTTTTTAAAAAAAGGGGAGGGGGGGCCCCCAAAGAAAAGAAAAAAAAAAGGGATAAAAAAAAAAAAAAAGGGGGGAGGTGGTTTTTTTTTTGGGGGGGGGGGGGGGGGGGTTGGGGAAAAGAGAGGAGGGAAAAAAAAAAAAAGAAGGAAGAAAAGGGGAGTTTTAAAAAAAAAAAAAAAAATTTTTTTTTTTTTAAAAAAAAAAAACGGGCGGGAAGGGGGGGGAAATTAAAGGGATAAAGGGAAGGGAGGATGATAAAAATCAAGTTGACACATATTTTAAGTAGGTAAATCAAATTTGTAGTAGTAATAATACAAGAGTTTTAGATTTAAGTAATAGGTATTAGGTATATGAAGAGTAAAAAGGACCAAGACACACGTGAAAGGACCATAGTGAGGGTGAAAGTGCCAAAACTTCTTATATAGTTGTTAGTTGCTAGGCAATGATGTCTGAATGTTATATTTAGAATTAAGATGGAGTTTTAAAAAAGAAAACTAGTTGGTGAATTTTTGAAAGAAAAAAAAGTCAGAATAAATATATGACAGAATAAGAGAGGAAGTAAAGAGTTTTTTTTGAAAGGAGTTTAACGTCGAGCTGTTGAGTATAAATACAAAATACAATTTACAGAGAAGGAGAAAGCTATTTGATTGGAGAAAGCAAAATTGAGGACAGGAATTTATGGTTTTGCCTGGGTGTTGGAAACTATCCAAGTGTACGAAATACTAGGAAAAAAGGGGCCCCAACGGTAGTATTTTTTTAGTTAAGATTTTAAATTGTTTTGTGTCATATGACAGACATTTGATTGATATTGAGAACTCTATTAATTTCAACTTTATTTATCTGAGCTCAGACATAGATTTAGTTAAATAATTCAAAATTACAACGTGAATTCATTTTTGTATCAAATTGTTTCGTTATTATTAGTTGTGGGTTTTATTTGTAATATAGTATTTATATGTGTTAATTTGAAAAAGCAGAATCATTATATGTGTTAATTTGATACCTTTGCCTCATTATATAAAAAAAGAGATACCTTGAAATTTAATAGTGCTTTGGCTCCTAGAACCGGCTCCCTTTGTTGACGAGTCTCAGCTCATATATAAGTCATAGAAGTAAGTATAGTAATCTAAGCAGTCTCCGCTTGGTGGCGCCCAAAATAAAATCCCATTTTGTTATCATTACAAATAATTGGCGTGCCCAAAGTGGGGCGAGATTTAAGACCAAGCACATAGGTTAACTCTGAGGCAAAAATTTTATAAAATCAAACCGATACCATAATCATAAATTTTTGAATACAAAACAGGCAAAGTAAAATAAAATTTAGTAAAGTAGAACATTACATGGAATTGCGATCTGGTAGGAAAGGTAAAGGTAAAATGACAGACAACAAAGAAACTGGGTGTAGGTACAAGCAAGGGGGAGGAAGGAACAGGAGATGTTCCTGTTGCACCGTCCAACGATGCGATGCAGCAAATGATGGCCATGCTGACGAAGATAACAGGGGAAATCACAGGTATAGATAAACAGATGACAAAAATAACAGGGGAAATAAAAGAACAAGGGGAAAAGACAGACAGACAAATGACAAAAATAGCAGGAGAGATGGGGGAGTTGAGAAACGAGATGTCGGGGGAATTAGCCAAGATTAACGTAAAGCTTATCACAATAACCACGGAAATTCAGAGGGAAACGTTGGAATTGGTAAACAATACCAAAGATAATATTATACAGGAGGTAACGGAAAAGGTAGATAAGGAAATAGAGGGGATAACAAACATGATCGACCGAAGGGACGAGGTATACAATAATAGATTCGAAAAATATAGGACAAAATTGGGGAAGAACGATCGAAAAATTAATCAAATAGAGGGCAATTTACTCGGGGTGCAAAACAAGGTAGAAGAGGTAGACAATAGATTAACAACTCTGGAGAACAGGGAGCCAGAGATTCATGTAGATGGGGGAGCACTAGGGGGCTCCTGTATACGTAGTCAGGGGAGAGAATCCCATAGGTTTAAATGAAATAAGATTTTTTGGGGACTACAGGATCCACCCCTGTGTATTTTTGAAAAGGTTACAGAATTGTTTAGAAATTAGGGGAAATAGGACAGACATTAAGACATACATACAGACATGCATGAGAGGAAACGCGGAGGCATGGTACAGTCTCGTCGAAGATAGATACGAGACATTCCAGGAGTTCAGGGAGCTATTCATTCAGCAGTATTGGGGTCAATACCACCAGTCAAAGGTGAGGCAGAACCTGGGTAACGAAAGGTACTTAGAGAGTTTCGGGTGCTCACGGGAGCAGTACGCTACTCGCAAGTACAATCAGTCGCGGCACCTGAATCCTGAGCCTGCCGAATCTGAGATTGTGGGGCATTTGGTACGGCATTTCGACGACGATATCAGAAAAGTCATCGTCACGCAGCGAATGTGTAAGATCGGGGAACTTCTGGAATATTTACGAGACATTGATGATGACAAGACCGGGTGGGAGAAACATGCGCACCGGAGGACAGACAGAAGAGAGGACGATAATAAACAGGACAGGAATAGGGAGTACAGGGGGTATGAAAATGACAGGTACTATAGGGACAGACAGTACCAGAACAATAACCAAGGAAGGCGTTATGATGAACGGGATATGTACAGACAGAGGGACGGACAGAATTATAGGAATTATAACAGGATGTACAACGATAGCAACAGGGGGGAGAGGACGAATGATAGACAAGACAATAGGAATTTTGATAGGAGAGAGAATGTGAATGGTAAAGGAGAAAGAGAGGACAGACGGACGCAGGTGAATGTGGTCAGACGGGAGGACGTTAACAAAATCGAGATGGTAGCTCAAGTAGAGGCCAAGGGAAATGAGAGGCAGGATTTTCGGTAGGGCTTAGGTCGAAGGTGGCTACTTTGACAACATATCGACACATGCGAGAGTTTATTGATAATGAAAACGGTACAGAGGAAAATGAGGAAATTTATAAATGTAACTTACCTTTAGTAAATGTGAAAATTAGTAATGTAGAAATACAAGCTTTAGTAGATACAGGAGCGGAACTTAGTTTAATAAATGAGGCAGTTATGAGAAAGTTGATAAACGTGGAGAATTTAAATGTTTTGAAGATATCAAAGGTTAAGCTAGTTAATGCTAACGGAAAAAAGTTCGCTGAAGGTAATCAAGTGGTGAGTTTAATATTAGATGTACAAGGGGTACAAATTGAGGCAGAATTTATAGTCATAGCAGGGATGAATTATGACTTGATCGTGGGCGAGGATATTTTAACAAAGTTGGAGGTGATAATCGACATGGGTAATCAGACCCTGGAGGTAGGGGACAGTGTGGTCCCGATGGTAAATAATGGAAGGTTATTTGATGATAAAATAAATGGCAAAGTGGTAAAAAAAGGTGATATTAATATTATTACGGAGGAAAGCGCCTCACGTAGAGATAATTGTGGTAGTTTGGGGGAAAACTTTGTCATGAAATGTCCTGTTCAACATTTAAGTAAAGTTCAAAGACTAGTTATGAAGTATAAAACGCTTACAGATTATGTTCCTAGAATTGCTATGAAATATGTACACAAGTTGTTGGTAGATGAAACTAAGCATTTCAAATGCAAAACTTACTCGATTCCTTACAGTCAAAGATCAAAGGTTAATGAAGAGATTCAAAATATGTTAACTGATAATATTATTGAACCAGCCAAAACAAATTACATAAATCCTTTGGTAGTTGTTAAGAAAAAGGACGACACAATATGTCTTTGTTTAGATGCTCGTATATTAAACCAAATTACAAAAGCACAATTTGATGCGCCTCAAAATATTGATGCTATGTTGAGTAGAATAGGTAAGAATACAATTTATAGTAAGTTAGGCTCATTCCTCTGGATCCAAGTTCACGCAAGTACACAGGTTTTAGTGTTGATGGTCATGTGTATCAGTTCAAAGTAGTTCCATTCGGCCTGCAATCTGCTTCATCTGCTTTGGTA
This sequence comes from Rhamnusium bicolor, assembly GCA_029963845.1. NCBI lineage: Eukaryota > Metazoa > Arthropoda > Insecta > Coleoptera > Cerambycidae > Rhamnusium > Rhamnusium bicolor. The sequence continues at coordinate 199,049 of JANEYF010002551.1, read as the reverse complement.
CGCGCTATGCAGAATATTTTAGATCAATATGACGATTTCTGTTTCCATTATATAGACGATATACTGGTGTTTTTGGAAAATGAAGAAAAACACATTATTCATTTAGATATAATTTTACAAGCTTTGGACGTGGCGGGATTGAAATTAAACCTAGGAAAATGCGAATATTTTCAGACTGAAGTTAAGTATTTGGGATATAAAGTCGGTCAAACAGGGATAAGCATAGACAAAGAAAGGATAGCAGAAATAAAAAAATTACCCCACGCCAAAAAACTTAAAAATGCTACGTGATTTCTTAGGCATTCTAAACTATTATAAAAAATTTATCCCCAAATTAACAGAATTTGAGATTCCTTTAATTGAGTTACTACGTAAAAACGTTAAGTGAAATTGGAACGAAGTTAGAGAACAAGCGTTCCAGAATTTGAAAAACAACTTTCATGACAATTTATTACTCCACAGCCCACATTTTCAATTACATTTCATTTTAAGAACAGATGCATCACAAAATTTTATATCGGCCGAGCTCACACAAATGCAAGACGGGGTAGAAACTCCAATTTGTTTTATCTCGAGGATCCTGAAACCTTATGAAACGCGGTATTCAGTCGGAGAAAAAGAATGTGTGCAGTTGTTTTCGGAATTTCCAAATTAAGATTCTTTCTAACATCAAATCAATTCATACTAGAAACCGACCATGCTGCATTATGTTTTTTAATGAAAAACAGATTCGCAAACAGTAGGATTTACCGATGGTCCTTACTAATTCAGGAATATTCATTTAAAATTCGGTACAGGCCCGGAAAAGAAAATATTACAGCAGATGCTCTGACAAGAAACCGCGAAGTACAAGGGGAGAAAGCAGGGACTTTTATGATAGGGTTGAATATGTTATTACCTACGGAAAAATTGTATAATATGGCTGAAATTTTACATATCCAGACAAAACTGACAGACTTACGACAGATTTTACAGGAAAAACGACATTACAAAGGGTACTCGATGAGACAGAATTTTATTATTAAAACAATAGACGATCAGGAACTTTACGTACTAGACATAGAACTTACAAAAAACAATTTTATGAGACATCCATAACAGATATGGACATATTGGAGTACGAAAGACGTGGTTAGTTTACCGGGAGAATTTTTACGCCCAGAGAGATTTACAGACGACAAAAGACATAATAGGAAATTGTCATGAATGCTGCATGGCAAAGGTCAAGAATCAAACCAACCAAAATCGACCATGCAGCATAACGACAACTAGACCATTAGAGCTTATAGCGATTGATTACGTGAGCAATTTAATAAGGACAAAAGGGGGGTACAAGAATATTTTAGTGGTGACAGACGTCTTTTCGAAATTTGTGAGACTATATCCGACTAAACGATGCAATACAACGACCACAATACGACAGATAACAAAATACATTAGGGAAATAGGTAGGGCGGACAGGATTCTGTGCGATAATGCCACTTATTTTAATAATGAAAGATTTATTAAGCATTGGGAAAATCAGGGAATAAATGTTAGTTTTACATCAATAAGGCACCCCCAAGCAAATCCGTCTAAACGATACATTCAAGAAGTTATTAGGTTTCTGCGGATCGTAACACAGGACAGGCACGAAGAATGGGTGAATCATGTTTCGGAAGTAGAGTAATATTTAAATCATGTACCTAATACAGTAACGGAGACAGCTCCAATTAGGGTTATGTTAGGGCAGCATGCAGACAGGCCTTGGGTGATTGTAGACTCTGAAAATTTACAAAGTATAAGAAATCGGGTAGCGAAAAGGTTAAAATCAAACTCGGACAGATATTTACGAAAACAAAACCTCCGAATAAAAAAAGAGGGTAAAATTTAAAAAGGGAGATCTGGTAATAATTAAACGGTTAAAAGTTTAAAATTGGAAGAAAAACACATGTGGTAAATTGTTATATCCATACGAGGGACCATATGAGATAAGCAGGGTTTTAAATGAGAATAATTATGAACTCATGCATTTAGATAATGATAGGATACGGGGAAAGTTCCACATAAGTCTAATTTACCCGTACTTAACAGAGAGCAATGACCATTAAGATGTAACACAAATGGCATGTCATCGTAAGGATGAATAAGTTTTTATCCAAGGATAAAAACTATATTAATCCAGGGGAGAATATGACATGATATCTGTGACCCCCAAGGTAATTAATAAAGGTTTAAATCATTAAACTAAGGACTCTAGCGATTTATTAATAATTGGTGGCCTGGATTTGTGTTTTAAAGTTAATGAATGGTACTAACTACATAGATATGGAATAAAATGGGGTTTATTAAAAATAATAAAATAAGTTTCGATCTTAGTTAACAAACATTGCAGACAGTAAGGGCATATTTAAGGTATAACGATAAGGCAGAATGATAAATATCAAGTTGACACATATTTTAAGTAGGTAAATCAAATTTGTAGTAGTAATAATACAAGAGTTTTAGATTTAAGTAATAGGTATTAGGTATATGAAGAGTAAAAAGGACCAAGACACACGTGAAAGGACCATAGTGAGGGTGAAAGTGCCAAAACTTCTTATATAGTTGTTAGTTGCTAGGCAATGATGTCTGAACGTTATATTTAGAATTAAGATGGAATTTTAAAAAAAGAAAACTAGTTGGCGAATTTTTGAAAGAAAAAAAAGTCAGAAAAAATATATGACAGAATAAGAGAGGAAGTAAAGAGTTTTTTTGAAAGGAGTTTAACGTCGAGCTGTTGAGTATAAATACAAAATACAATTTACAGAGAAGGAGAAAGCTATTTGATTGGAGAAAGCAAAATTGAGGACAGGAATTTATGGTTTTGCCTGGGTGTTGGAAACTATCTAAGTGTACGAAATACTAGGAAAAAAGGGGCCCCAACGGTAGTATTTTTTAGTTAAGATTTTAAATTGTTTTGTGTCATATGACAGACATTTGATTGATATTGAGAACTCTATTAATTTCAGCTTTATTTATCTGAGCTCAGACATAGATTTAGTTAAATAATTCAAAATTACAACGTGAATTCATTTTTTGTATCAAATTGTTTTGTTATTATTAGTGGTGGGTTTTATTTGTAATATAGTATTTATATGTGTTAATTTGAAAAAGCAGAATCATTATATGTGTTAATTTGATACCTTTGCCTCATTATATAAAAAAGAGATCCTACCTTAAAATTTAATAGTGCTTTGGCTCCTAGAACCGGCTCCCTTAGTTGACGAGTCTCAGCTCATATATAAATCTTAGAAGTAAAGATCGTAATCCAAGCAGTCTCCGCTTGGTGGCGCCCAAAATAAAATCCCATTTTGTTATCATTACAATATGTATAGTATAAGAAAAGTTAAATTATTGGGTATGCCCGCATAGAAAGTAGCTAACCGTGGACACGTTTTCTCACCGTGCTGATGAGTACCGTAAAGTCGAAACACGTGTCCACGGTTAGCTACTTTCTATGCGGGCATACCCAATAATTTAACTTTTCTTTTTACTGTAATGTAATGATCCCGCGAGTAAATCTCATTTTTTTCTTTTTTATATTCCTGGGTAGGAAACTCCACGCAGGCAGCTTACAGTTGCCTCCGTGGCAATGTTAGTCGATCCCGAATACCGGAAACGTCCAATTGAAGCCACAAATGTGCCCTGGCTACCTGTCAGTGGTGTTTCCATTTGTGTCTTCTAACAAGTTGAGCCCATCCTTTCAACTTTTTTCTCACCGTGCTGATGAGTACCGTAAGGTCGAAACACGTGTCCACGGTTAGCTACATTCTATGCGGGCATACCCAATAATTTAACTTTTCTTTTACTGTAATGTAATGATCCCGCGAGTAAATCTCATTTTTTTTCTTTTTTATGTATGTATATATATATATATATATATATATATATATATATATATATATATATATATATATATATATATATATATATATATATATATATATATATATATATATATATGTATATGTATATATATATATATATATATATATATATATATATATATATATATATCTATATATATATATATATATATATATATATATATATATATATATATATATATATATATATATATATATATATGTATATATGATACTTCTCGTTCTCGACAACATGCTCAATATCTTCGTCGACGTAGGGAATCACTGGTATCTGGTATACCCCGTACGCTAATGATATTAAATAAGATACTTAAAATACCAGTATGTCGGTGGATGCAGGTCAAAATCACCTATATAGGACATGCAGAAACTAAGTGACTGAGGAATTCAAGCGCTTGATGGCAGGTTCTGATATCAGGAACCTCTGATCAAGATGTTGATAGGCCACAGCAAAACCTTCAATCTCCAATTTAATCCAGACTGACCTTAGAAAGGCGATAGGCCTTGTGTATAAAACTAACGTTGTTATACTGTACAGAGCTATATCGGGAATATACCGTGTAATGGCTACTGCAGGAATAGATTGCCGCGTTCTGAAGTTTTGATTCAGATTTTCAGTCGATTGGACCAAAATTCAGTGTCCGACTCCACATCAGCAATTCGCCGACCTACTCGTTTAGTGCCAAATACGAAACCAAGTTCATTGCGGCTCTTTTTTACTGTTTTGAGTAATTCTGCGTCCATTCCTGCAATTTTATGATGATACATGTGAGGAACAGACGATCTAAGATTGACGCTTGTGTGAATACGTATCATCTTTCGAGTATCTCAATCTAATTGATGCAGCACATCAACTGTCCACTTCACTACTCCAAAGGAATATATTAGAATATCACTTAATGTAATCTACAATTATTACTTACATGTTATGCTGTTTTATTAATTGTTCAAAATGAGAACCATAAACTTACAAACAGTAAATATTTATATAACACTTTCCCCAATGGGTAAATTGGACGCAGAAGATCAATTGAGTAGCCAGTATGTTTTTCTGATTTTGATCTCATTAGATTTTTTTGGGACATTTTAAATCTGTTTTTAACGAAATGTCACCTAAGCCCTTAAAATGACTAAAAGAAATATTGATTTATGAGTGACAAAGAATATATCCACAAATTTTTAAAAAGGCATAAATTAGTTCGAAAATTATTGTTTTGAAGTTATCATTTCGAACATTTACTGACATGGTATAAAGTGTAAATATCTAATTATTAGTTTACATTAATAAAAAAAGGAATATTCTTGATATTCAGAAGACAAATGCATAATTTAATATGGTATAGTAACATGCTGCTTTTAATAAGTTTTCTAACAAGGTATCATTCAATATTGGGCAAAATTCAAAATTTTAAAGTTGGAATTGTTGGGGTGACACCCTGTAAGTATCAGAAATATTTTAGGTCGAAGTTTTCGCTCAGTTACCCGGTAACTACTTGCATTAAGATTGCATTCCAAATGCGTCTGTTCAATATTTTTTCTCTCATTAAGAAATATAACTACAGTTTTAAAAGAACAAATGCATGTTCAGTCAAATTAAATTTAATTTAAAAAAAAATGTTTTTGTTATGTACCGTATTTAATAAAATTTCAACAATTTGATGTTCATGAAAAATGTAAACAGGTCACTAAACATCAATAATGGACTTAAAAGCGTACATTTTACGTAGTTACTGTAACATTTTCCATTAATCTAATCTGATTGAAACTGCTGTGAGCAAAAAACAGAAAACAGACCAGCCGCCTTAATGTTTTTCACATTCTGCTTCCCTTCTATATACTTATTGCATCCCCGCAAAGCTAATAGCACCATTCGTAAAAAGCTTTACCGCACCGTTAGCCACCCTTTATTATGTCCTCAGAAAGGGAGCAAGGGAGATACCCTATATTTGACATTAATTCAACAAAGAAAGCATCAAAGTTCTCTTCATGTCAAGGTATTCAGTCTTGTCAAGCAAAAATAATCTGGCTACGCACAATAAATATTTAAAAGTCTAAGGCCCTTCTTAACACGAGACAAAGAGCTCAGGCAGATGGCGCTGGATGTGCAAATTTATTTTTTATCTGACATTGTTTGCTGGTTTTTTGTCTGTCAGATATAAAAATTGTTGTTTATGACCGAATCAACTAAGGAATACTTAAAGCAATTTCTGTACGTTTAAAAAATGCAAACTGATATTGTTACAGCTATGTGGGTTCCTATTAACTGTTTACCTGCATCTAATAATAATAAATAGCAGATAAAAGCTGTTTTCAAATTATTTCTTTATGATGCAATGGGTAAATGTGTCTATCCTTAAATTTTACATTTAAAACTAGCTCTTTAAAAGCAATAAACTATTTATAACCCGGAGGAATAAACTATTTATAGCCCGGTGGTTAAGTGATAGAAATTTTCATTTTTAACATGCGGAATGTAAAAATTGAATTTATGTGGGTAATAAATTCAATTTTCACATTTTCACTAAATGGACAGAAAATTATAGTACATAATTATATGAGAACATAAAAATAACGCTGAAAATAATGAATATTTTAAGACGATTGTAATATACAAAGAGGGTATCCGAAACTTCGCTCCCCCTCCCCTCTGCGGATTCTACAAGCAAGGGGGACAACAACCTTCCTAATAGTTACAAATTCTTAATGGTTAAAAGAAATGTATTAATTCAATCAACAGTTTTATTTTAAATGCGTTTCTTAACATAACAATAAAATTATACATTTAAAATTTAGATAGGCAAATGTTCAAAAAAAGCACCATTTTGATCTAGCTCGAATGGTATCCTTAAAAACTTTTTATGTGTTCCATAAATGCGGATAAGAATATCATCTTCGCTATTAACTTCCATAAAATAAACCTATTTTCCACAGATCCCCAGTGACAACTATATGTAAGTATGGATAGTGCGTTCTCGAAAAAGTTCTAAAAATTTGCACTATTTAAAAGTGATGGAACCTATCCGGATGGAGGAATTGAGTGCAATGTTCTGCTCAAGAGATTCGGATTTAAAAACTTCGACAGGATATGCATGTGTACGACTCACTCTTTTTATATAAACTTATAAATAATGAATGATATTGACTCTAGTACATTAGGATACAGGCAACACTAAGTTTTTACTGCAATAAGTCAAGAACTAACACTTACAAACCATTAGAGGAGATCTGAGCTCCTGAGGATGTTACATGCCATACCCAGTACTACTCTGTCTAGCGTACACTTCAGCTTCAAGTGTTCTCGCCCCCCTCTCCTCCACCGTTGACGTGAGAGGTACATACGGGGAACGGATGATCTAGGATGAATACTTCTGTGAATATTCTTCATCTTGCTGGTCTCTCTGTCTAATTGACCCGTTCATCTACTGTCCATTTCACTACTCCAAAGGAGTAGAGCAGAACCAGAATGGCCAGCATGTTAGTAGCAGACACCTTGTTTTTTCCTGAAATTTTTGAAGACCAAATCTTTCGGAGACGGTGTCTATATTTGCCGCGGAGAGAAACCTTTATTTGTTTTACATCCTGGATGTGCCTTTGTTGCACACCCAGATATATATATAGGTCCATCCGGCATACAGATCTCTTAGGATGCTTCAATTTGCAAGCTGTGTATCTTCAGAGAATTCCCCGCATCGTCCTCTCCTGAGGTGTATGACTGCACATTTGTCCAACCCGAACTCCATACCAATTGCCCACGTGTATTCCTTTACCACCCTAAAAGCGTTTTGTAGTTCGCGCACTCCGTAGGCATAAAGATTAATGTTATTATTATTGTTATCGGCTTAATTTATAGGCAGTTTTTACATTTTAGAACTTTAGAAATCTCCACTAAATAGCCCTGATTTAACATGTGTAATTATTTCGTGAATGGCCACCAAATAGCTCTGATTTAAAGTCGCGTGATTAGTTCAGCAAAAGATTTACGAAATAATTTATAGATATACTGAAGATTACAAAAATGGCACATGAAATTGACAGTGAAAAATATCAAAAGAATCATTAAAAATAAGGCTATTTGTACATAGGCATGATGATCGTTGCAATAGTGGAAGCACGAAGGAGTAATTTGTATTTTTCAGTAGTCTTATATTTCAATAATTTTAACAATTCTTTTTCGGGAATGGAATCAGGGTTGGGAATTTTCTTCTATAGTTCTAGCTTCCAGCATATTAACAATTTATACTCAAGGACGAATTATCTTTAAATACTCTTGACCAAGAGTTTCTGTTGTTATTTTACTGTTAATGGCAATGTACTTTTGAAATTTAAAATGATTTATTTAGCAAATACTATCACTTCTTTCAGACGGAACTCAGTCTCCAAGTTACATTATTAATTTTTGATAAAATACATATGTAAAAATCATTTCAAATGTGTGCGTAAAATGTGAATTTGGATGATTATATGTGCACACTCATCTTCTTGGATATTATTTAATTTTATTCTCGACTAAAGTGAACATTTTTTTATCAATTTGAACAAAGAAAAAAGTCGTTAAGTGATGAAATTATGATTTGTCTGTTGTTTTCCGGGATATTTTCTATACCAGAATACAAGTTGATGTTAATTTGTGAATATTTTTAAAAATATTAGATCAATTTTTTTGAAAACGAGATCTTGAAATATTAACAGCGGAATATGATTTAAAAAAAGATTGAGTAAAATATACTGGAAACAAGCAATAAATGACCTAAATACATTATAAGTACATTTCAGCATAGTCTGTTATCTTGGAAGTGACAAATAAATTAAGTTGTCATTAAAATCGTTTAAAAGATAAAATGTAGTTATCAACAATTTAAAAATACCGTTTTTTACGATCCACTTGGTACAAATGATAAGTGAATATTAATTATTACAGCTAAAAAATGCTTATGAATACTCAAATGGATCAAGATTTTTACTTTTTTAACTGATATTTATGTTAAACACTAGAAATTTGTTTTTTTTACTTAGGATGGGGCAGCTGTAATATTTAAAACATTGTTAGAATGATAAATAAAAGTTCCTTTCACATATTTTTCTTGGAAGAGTCAATAAATTTTGTTTAACAATTCCACGTACTACAGCACAGTTAACTGACCCTACATTATAATAGAATTTTGACGCAGAAAGGAAAGTAAAATAAGTATTTTGTAAAGAAAAATAAAAGGCATGTTTTATAAAAAAAAGAAATTTGAATAATTATGTATATAACTGTAGAAGCAGGCCGACACAGTGTGGTCATTATTCGGAAACCATTTATTAGCTTTATGCAAAATTGTGATATAATAGTTTGAATGATCTCTTTTTTACATACAGTAATTTTCTGAACAAAATTTTATCCTAAAATTTCGTAATAATTTACAAGAATGTGCCACCGTACCTGCTGAAAATTCTTGTCCTTAATGACTGCTGAAAAAGTGATTGCTAAATCCCAATTAACCTAATTTAACTTCAGCGCTGACTTCTATATTAGTAAACCATACATTAAGTATATCATTTAAATATAATTATAATATAATGATTGTAGTGACAGTGATATGATAATTACGACAAGACAAAAGAATCTTATATTTCAACATACATTACAAAAATTCACAATATTTTCGAATTGAAATTTTTATTGACATCATAAATCTTGCCTTTTCTTGGGATAATCAGCAGTGAGCCAAATAAATGAAGAGCGAGTTTGGCATATTGGAAATCAATTTCAGTTTAGTTAAGTTTTACTCTAACGTACATTTGTTTCATGCTGGATAGTTGTCCTACTGTACTATCTAATTGTTACTTTAATTGTCGATTTTCCATGCTTAGCATAAAACTTTTGTAACATTCTTGAGAGTTTATGTAGCTCTAGTAAACGAATATCATCCAGTTTTAATACAGACAATCCTTCTATTCTCATTTCGCTCTCTATCTTGTTTTTACATAACAAAACATTTTATGCTTTGTGTTTATAAAAAATAGTTGAGACACATACCTACTTATACATGTATAAAAAAAACTTTTTCTATAAATTTCTTCATGTGATCAGTGTACTGTGAGAAGAATCTTTGTACAAACATTTGTCTTCTATAATGAATGGTTAACATTTTATTCGGCTAATATAATAGGAATTATGATATATCAGATTTTCAGATTTTCTTCCTGACCGAAATGTTCGTTAAATATCCATTAACGATCCATATTTTCCTTTAATCTAGTTTAGTTACAGTTTCCGATTTATTTACCTTCTTTAATATCAAGAAAAATTTAATTTACTATTTTGAATAATCCGATTAAAAAAAGAAATGTGTTTGAAATAGTCATCTATACAACAAAGATATAAAACGAGCCTTTTTTGCATACGTAAGGATTTTTCTGAAATCCCACGAGTGCAAAAGAAGACGTTTCATATCCTAGTTTTATACACATGATTTTTTTCTCCTACCGTGTATTTTAAATTAGAAACGTATTAAAACTTAAATTTTTTAGTTGTTGCAACTAGACAAATAATCGTATTCTGAAACATATTCGGAATTTTGTGTACATACAAAGAAGATATTTCAATTAAATAAGTTTATCCTATCAAATATCTTTTTGTGTGTATGTAATATAAGAGTAATAAAAAAATAAATAAATGAAGAACTTTTATGTATTTTTCACTTATGCGAAAAAAATACATACACACTTAGATACGATCAGAACAAATTTTTCGTCGCCATTCGGATGGTAATGTTTGAATATATTCGCAGTCAATTTGTAGTTTGGCAACTTTGTAAATCATTCCCATTTTATTTAATACGTTCGATTTAGTTACAGTTTGTAGGTCATTTTGCAATTTGATGACATATTTAAAACTAAGAAACTTCAGATTGAGAAAACAGAGCACTAAATACTAAATTGGGAACAAAGTTAGAAATAGTTTTTGAGATATATTTTAGAAGTACTGGAAAAGTGGAAAGTAAACTATTATAATTTATAAATAATAATAAACAAAACAAAAATTAGCAACTGTCTAGAGGTTACACTTTCACAGAAAAACGTAGACATAAAACCATTTCTACCGACAGTGCCAGTGGCGGGATTTGAACCCGCAGCTACAATAGATAGATTTCTATTTACACTATAGAGCTGATTGGAAGTTACACTTGATAATGACAATGTGATAATGCTGCATAGCCTAGAATAATTAAAAATCGTGATACTTTTATAAAAGTTTAGTCAAACTTGTAAATCTTCTAAATAATAATCTCTGTACAATTTGGGTTTTGACTATTATGAATTGAAGAATTGTTCCATCGCGTTTAGTATTCTTGTTATTACAACAACTTTCACAATTTTGATTTACAATGAAGCTTAGTTTCAGCAATAGCACAGCTTAATTGTTAAATATTACTCAAAACACGGCTAAAGCTAATCCGTAGCTTTATTTTGGATAAAATAAACCATCAAATGTATTATATTATATCGACATGAATTTTTCCACAGATTTTGAATCTATTCAATTCACAGAAAAACAATTGGAAGTTAAGAATTACGGACGAAAATTTGAATTTTCCAAGAATCCCTCTATAGGGACTGATAAATAAAGAGAAAAGTATACCGGCTGCCCCAAAAATAAAATTTCTTGAGTTATTTTCAGTAAACCCTTTTAAAGTTTGATACGAGTAATATATCAAAAAAAATAAGTAATATTGAAAGACATCATAAACAACAAGATTTCCAGAAATTATTTCAATAAATTTCCTCTTCTATTTTTGTCTGTTTTTATATAATGGTAAGTGAAGGAAGCTTTGACCGGTTGCAGAAGGTAGAGTAGTTTTTTGTATACTTGTTTTAAACAAAAGCGAACAAATTCCTGTATTAGTTAATGCAGACCTAAACAAGTCCACCCTTTTTTATCAAAACTAAACAAGTCCTGATGTTTTTGCAGATAGTTTAAAAATGTATAATTATACTTTGCGTGAATTTGTTCATATTTGGCTAGTGTGGTCGTTGAAATGTTACAAGCTATTTACCGAAAGACACTTTCCTTTAGAACACATGGAATTGTCTCAGGAAGAAATTGGTATATTTTGGAGAACTATGTATCTCGGACTTGTCAAGTTCTGCGCGGAAGCTCATCAAATATAAGTCAATAGATGAAATTAAATCACGCTCTGCATCATCTACCGATGCCTCATTAAACTAAATTAGGAAATGACCCACTAATACATAAAAGTGATAAAACCTTAAATTACAAAGTGTTGTAATGTTAAAATCATCTAAAATTATATTTTTGAATATCTAAAGTATACCATGTGATAATAATCATTTGGAAGGTACTTCAAGTATTCATTAAAAAGAAAAGAGGGAAAATTACCGCTAAGTCAGTATTTCTTGAACCAAAGTGACGGATGAAATTTGGGTAGTATGACTATTTGACAATAATAATTGTAAGATATGTCGATAATGCTTTAGTTTAAATAATAGGTTTTTAATGTCTTTTTTTCATGTTTGTAAATATCTACAAAAAAAAATTCTCACACAAGAATTTCGTCATAACAAATAAAATATTTTCCATTCAAACCAGATCAGTTCATAAAACACTTGTTAGTCTTTCATATCATTAAGGGTTTTGCATTCACTTCTTCCTAAATTGCAATTTCATGACAAAGTCGAGAACAAGTTTTAAAGTAGCAGTGGCATGCTGACTGTCACAGAATAAGAAATAGAGTTTCAGCGTTCGGGTAGAATGTAGAATGCGTAGTTAAGACTGACATCATGCCAGGATCAGTAATTACTGTTTTTAGTTTCCAATTCAAAATGGTAATGAACTGCTTTTGCGTTTCTCATGCACCCGCCTTCTCAGCGGTGATTCGAACATAATGATTTTGATTAGATTACCTACTAGTAATCTCGCCTTCAACAATGATTACGCATTATAGAAAATTACATAGAATATAATTAATTGCTCTAATTAACCATACAATGCATATGTATGGATCGTAGTTGCAAGTTTAAACATAGAGAAGGGCATAAAAATATGTCTGGCATACTATTTGTTGAAATCATTAGTAGTTGTTAGAATATCTTATATGTGCTTGATAAACAAGATTTTGTAAACTGAAGTCATTCTGTTATATCAAGATAGTCTATTTTATTTGGAAAAAAAAGTCCCTCTGTCAAAATTGAACTATTTTCATCTTCTATTCCTTACACATTTTATTTAAAAGAAGTTTTTGTACCATGTCACCATTTTTATTTTAATAATCACGTTTGTAAGTATTATAATAATTAATAATTTTTAAATATTATAATTTACACTTTTAGATATCTTAACAATGGAATAAAGAAATTCCGAAAGCTTGATAAAAACAAAGATTTATAATTTAATTTAGCCATTAAATATCTGCATCCCCACGATATACACATGTATATATATATATATATATATATATATATATATATATATATATATATATATATATATATATATATATATATATATATATATATATATATATATATATATATATCGTTTGTCTATGCTACGTTAAACTGTCCAGCGTATATTAATTTACCGACGGTAAACTATCCGAAGATCTTAAACCTTCCGATAATCGGACGGTTTAACGTTTTCACACTTATTGACGTTGTTAAGCGTTCTATATTTCATTTACTGAATTTTAGGTGGATAGTTTAAAGTAAGGTTCATATGATTTGTATATAACGGTAGTGTCAAGTATATCCACTTGGAGCGCTAGCATCGCAAATTGTATGTACACTGTATGTTCCAACATAGCTTTTGTCGACACTAAACCATCCGGAGATTTGGCAACTTGGATTAAGAAAACATGTGGAGGATCGTCTAACGTTCTAATACTTGTTAAAGAAGTTTTGAAGTGTTATGGAGAAACTTTGTTTAAGTCGTGGTAAAAAAATTTTATCACTGTTGGACCATAAGTATTATTTCATTAATTTATTTTTTAAATAATAAATTAAAATCATTTCTAAATGCCCATTAACATCCATCTTTCTCTCATTCCTTATGTTATTGACAGTCTTGGAATGGAAAATTGACTAATAGATGTCTAGTATTTTATTACCATTTGACTTGGTGGAAAAAAATCGTCCAATGCAAAAATTGGAGGGCTACTAAAATGAGAGGTCCTATTTTCTGAAGCGATAGAAATTATATGTAAATCTTATTTTCAAAAATATTTATACATTCTTTTCTGTATAGTTTACTCTTAATATTTTGTTATAAAGGTTGGTGGAAACACTTTCTCCTGAACTATTAAGGATCTACCGAGTAGTATAAAGAAAATTCACCCTCAAATTCAGCTTGTGGTTTTCGAGCGAAAGTACACTGACTAGAAACTTTTCGTAAAGATATTAACCATGTAGAGTCAGAGACGAGTTATTATTAAAATAATAACTATTTCTCGTTATTTAAACTGCTCTTTCCAACTAAATTAATTTAATTTAAATAATTTTGAAATAACTCGTATCATTTAAATATTTTATCTTAACTAAATGCTAAAAGTAGGTTTATTTAAATAGTGATTTAATTAATTAAATAAAATGAGCCTATTTAAAGGGAGTGGTGAAATGCTATTATAATTTAACAACTTTTGATTGCTTAGTGATATAGAATCTTGAAATTTTACATACATTTTATTTCTGAAAATATACATTTTATATCTACTTACCACTTACCTCACGCCATTTTAAGGGGGTAGATCAAACTAACCCCTTTAAATGGTTTATCTCAAACATTTTTACCCCTTGAAAATTAAAAAAAAATAGCCTTTGGATGGTCTGACTATTTAGAAACTTTTTCTCTGTATAAATGATTTGATACTATTTAACTGTTTCCATTATTTAAATGTTTTAGCAAATGATATTTTTGACCTCATATTTTTCAAATGTTTTTTTTTCCGTTGTTATTTTTGGAAAATCCTGTTTCCAGTGTCAAACCTGTTTTAATTATTGAAGTTCAGCTTCAACTAATCAACACTAATAAACAGCTTTTTATATTTTAATTTTTCATTATTTGCCATTTAAAAGCATTACTAAATAATCGGCATTGCATTTTATTTTAATATTTCAAACATTATTTGTGTAGAACTGAATACCACATGACAGATTTTAACTAATTGGATAAAATAATTAAAAATAATATGGCGGCTCAAAAATTTGTCAAAAATTAGAAAATCCCCTGTATATCAGTAATAAAGGGCTGAAGGGGTTACATATGCAGGTGTTTTAAAATCAGCTCGATGTCCTCTATCTCCCGTTGAACTATGTATGTAAACAAATAATTTAGATGTTTCTTTCAAAATTTTTTTAACGTAAAGTTTTTCCTAATTGGGTGAGCACCCACTTTTAAACCATATTTATTGAGATTTCACAAAATTCATATAAGGAGAGATTTTGGAGAGCAGAAGACTTATTAATGAGGAGAACGGTTTTTACGGAGTGATTCATTTATCCAGGACAATAGCCACTTATATTTTTTAAATATTTTCTTCGTGAGATTAGAAAGAGGACCACTAGTGCTTTTCAACAATACTATGCACTCGATATCGATTTTTATTGAGATATTAAATTTAAAAAATGTCGACTTTATTTTGCAAAGTGCAATATCTCTAAAACTGATGACATACGGGACAATGTGTTATATATTTAAGGAATCAACAATTAAATTTTTGTTAAAATAATCACAAATTTCTTTAATTTTTGCAGGCCGTCAGCAAATGACGGTTTCTTTTCTTATGTTCGTTTATGTAAAGAAACTAAACTTAATATATTTAAATTCATTTGTTCATCTGACGGACTGCAAAAATTGGAGACAAACGAAAATTTTAGGTTATTTTGACAGAAATTTGGTTACTAATATATAACACATTATCCCTGATGTAAGTCAGAAATAATATAGTTTGCAAAATAAGCAAATCACCATTTTTAAACTTATTATCTATTATCTCTCAAAACAAAAAAAAATCGATACCATGGTGTGATATTTTCTAAAAACACAGCCCTCTTTCTCATCTCATGAAGAAAACATGTTGGTCTCATTTAAAAAAATATAAATAGTTAATGTCCTGGGAAAATCAAATATTTTGAACAAAACCCATACTCCACAATTGCAGATTTTCTGCTGATTATTTTCCGAAAATCTTGATCCCTCACACAGTTATCACCTATATTTTTTTCAATCCCGATACAAATAAAAGACATTCATAAATTCACAATATTAGATCAATATTAAGGAAACATACAAATTAGTTGCGGCAACATCGCAGGATAGTTTAACGAACGTATAGATCCACATGTATATAATTTGGGATGGAATAACGTTGTTTCAACATAAATCGGACGGTTTGACGTTGCAACAACATAAGAGCCGCTTAACGTTGGGAAATAAATTATCGTATATTCGAAAGTATATCAAATGGGCGGTTTAAGGTAAAAAATTACACGGACGGTTTGACGTAGCGTGGATGTGTATATATATATATATATATATATATATATATATATATATATATATATATATATATATATATATATATATATATATATATATATATATATATATATATATATATATATATATATATATATATATATATATTTCAGGGAAAATACGAGGCACAATTTGAAGAACGTACTTGGGATAAAAATAGGAGGGTACCCAAAAATTGGTTTTTAATTATTATTTCAATAAGTAACTCGTTGAAAAACAGTTATGAGATTTAGTACACCATTAAGTATTAATAAGGACTATTGTTTCACAGTATTGGCCAAAATTAATTTCAGTCGTAAGCATGCGAAACTGAGGGAGTACACTCTCTTCGATGCATTTTTTAAATCTTTGATCCCAACTAGCTACAAAGTGACAGAAACTGGCATCGGAATTTTAATATAGTAGTCATTACATAACTGTCACGAAGTGTAAAATTCACCTCGTAGTATGTCTGTGCGATATGTAGATTCTACTGAATTGGGTACTGTATATTTATTACACTTTCAAGAACTGCTGCAGTATATGGAACGTCGCGGACACTATTCTGCAACATTAAAGTTGTGTAACTTATTGGTGATATCATAAGTAAAAGTAACGTTACTTCTACGAACAAAGACTTTAAAGTAATTTTTATTATCCCTACTAGTTCAAAATGACTACAAACTTACGTATAGCTTGAAACTCTACGATAAAGTGGTATACATTTTTAAATTTATGTGACCACTTCCCTATTTGGAACCGAATGAACATGGCGTCGAAGAGCAGTAAAATAACAAAAACAGTTTTTCGGTATTCATTGGCCTTTTATAATAGTTTTTTTAAAAGTTTAAGTTATAGTTAAGTGAACTTAACAATTTAACAAATTATTTGGCTGATACGGAACAGACCCTCATTCGTTGAACCAGATAAATAACCAGGTTAGGAAAATCAGACATTACAATGAAGAATTAACAAATAATGAAGTAAATAATGCAATTGATGATGGAGTTTGTGATGTACTGTTAGCTTTTAATTAAAATTTCTCTGTCTGAACAAATTCAAGAATATCAAATAAATGAATAATTCAGAGAAATTACTAAATTTACCGATATGTGAAAGTGATGAAATAACAGAAACTTTGATCAACCTAGATTTTTGCCACATATGAATTTTGTTGAATCCTTGAGTTACTCGTTTGTTTAATTTTCTCTAATAACACGTCCACCTATTGACGTTTAATCAGTTATTTTCTGTTATTGAATGATGATGCCATATTGACATAGATATAAATATAATTCTGAAAAACATTTGTTTTATTAATTATGGTCATTTAAAAAATCTTTTATAAATAGATAATAATTATTACTTTATGGTACATATAAAAAATGTTTTCCACCAAAAATTTTGCATAATATTAATTATACATATAATTTTTGAACAATTTTTTTTATTGAAATGTCGCAGTAACATTTTACAGAAAATAAGTACACATTTTAATTTCAACACTCCAAGTGAATGCAAAACATCATAAATTATTACCTATATTTGATTCACTCAATTTAACTTGGACATATTGGCAACTCAATAATCCGATTGCAATACATTGTATTTTGCTATTCGAACGAGAAAGCAAAATGTAGTTTGCTCTCATACCACTAACAGAGTTGTTGCAAAAATTAATCATTTCTACTACTTAGTGACGTTCCGTAATAACCTAGTTGTCAACACGCAAGAGAGAAGGTTCCGGAAGAGTAATTATTACGTTATAAATATTCACCATTTTGGTGAATGGTTGGTAGAAGAATCGTTCCCATTATATAACAGACGTTAGTAGCGGAAAATTTAAAATTCCACTGATGGTAGACCACGTAGACTAATGAATGTGCTGCTTTGGATATTTTTGCCTATTTAATACCGAAATGTAATTATTCTCTCACATTATAGAAAAAGAAAAACCGCTGCCAGTTACTTGCGGATCAGAACTTCCCTCACTGTAGTAAAACTAGACGTGTGGTGGAGTTTATAATAAAAGTAATTTTTGACGTTTCGTCACATTTTTTGACGTTTCAAAAAAGTCACATTGGTGAAATGTCACATATTTTTTTTTAGACATTGAGACCCATTTTGCTAATCAACGAACTCAATCTCGTCCATCACCTCTGGAATGTGTGTACCAAATCTGAAAGCTTTATCTCAACAACTGTAACTGCTATCGCGGGTCACACAGACACACACACGGACACACAGACAGAAATTTTTTTCTGCAATAAAAATTTTCAAAATTTTTTTCACGAATACGTAACTTCCTCACTTTGAGGGGTGAGGAAGTAATTACTCTATGTAATTGATTTTATGTGAAAAATCGGTTTAAACGAATTAATGCCGATTCTTAAAGAGCACTCGATTTGAATATCCGGAATCGTTTAAACAGGTCTTTCTCGTAGACAATAGGTTCTAAGATTAATAATTACAAAGAGTAAATTTTTCATTGTAAAGAATCATATTTAGGAAAAAAATTAAACAAAAAATAAACCGAAAAAGCGCTGTGGAGGGGAAGAGGAGATACCCTTTCCCACCCCTTTGGAATCATTTCCGGACGTACGGTTAATTTAACTTTTGACTTATTTTTATCCCGAACACGTTTCTGAAAATGTTCCTTCGATTTCAAAAACGCCCTGTGGATGTATTTTAAATTTTAATATAAAAACTGGCTAATATATGTTTTCCTTTAGCGACTATAATTCCATGAATTCTGATTTATGGCATGGTGAATATACTCCCTATTGAAATTGGATCATATCCGGTATATAGCTAGAGATGTGAAAGCTTTCATATTTTATATAAACTAGCAAATATTACTAGAATTTAATATTAGGCATGAAAAATGCTACAATGTTCAAAATATTAATATTATTCCACATACGAAAATACAGGGATCTTCTTAGATATGAACAAACTTTTAAAATTTAAGTAAATTATGATATATCAAAGTAAAATATTAGTAATATATAGATATTCGAAGGTAATAATGATGCGATTAATGGTTTATGATTCATTTATTAGTTTAAAAGAGCGAATTAATTGAGTGAATTCAAATATTTTATGACGAAGAAAAATTTCTGTATTAAAGTGTTCCAGCAATTTTTATTTCTAAATGAATGTTGAGATAATAAATTGATATTATTTCCATATAATTTGAAAGATCATAAATATGATCGATAAAATAAATAATATAATAAAAATATCAATCATAATATGATTCATCAAATCTAGAAATCCCATTTAGATAAAAAATTCTAGTTTTAGCAAAGATTGATTACTATATACAAATGTTTATCAATTCTAAATTGTCACGAGTTATTTCAATGAAGTATGTTTATTCTAATATTAAAATAATCTTAAATAACAGTATTCTTATCGACGATGCTAAACTTAACAAGTTAATTGAGGAAAAAATTTCAAATGCCCTATCGCACTTTATTTCAAAATTTGACACATTTAAAAAGGAATTTCTTGAAAAACTCTCAGTGCATAATATGCCAATTACAGCTGAACCAATCAATCTGATGTTGTTAAGAATAAAACAGTTCCTGTCGTCATTATTAAACCTAAAAATCAAGAAAAACTTAACTCCCAAACAAAGTTAGATATAATGCAACATATCAACCCTATCGATGTAAATATACAATTGTCCAAAGTAAAAAATATTGGAGGTGGAGGAATTTTAATCAGTTGTAAAAGTGTCGAGCAGAATGAAAAATTGAGAAAACTTGCTGTCGATAAATTACATAATTATGAAATTAAAGGAGCACGAGGCCATAACCTCAGACAAAAAGTATCCTTATATTCTCTTTGCCTCAGAACACCAGTAGTGAATATCAGCGACGATATCAACGAAAGCGTTCTATTAGACATTGTAATACGATTAGAAATTTAATTAATTCAGATCATTGTAAAATTATAAAATACTTTTCTACAAAAAAAAAGTAGTAGTGTCTACCAGGCAGTAATTCAGTTGGACAAGCTCCCTTTTGAAAAAGTAGTAGTGTCTACCAGGCAGTAATTCAGTTGGACAAGCTCCCTTTTGAAAAAGTCATGCAAGTAGGTAATCTGTCCGTTGGGTACAATAGCTGTGCGGTTTTTGATGCAATTAATGTAAACCGCTGTTATAACTGTAATGCATTTCATCACTTATCAAAATACTGTAATAAGCCCTGGACATGTCCTAGAAGTGGAGAAAATCATGAAGTAAGTAGCTGTCAATATAATAATTTAAAATGTACTAATTGTGTAGCGCTTAAAAATAAACTAAGATCGGAAGACATTAGTGTAGATCACGCTGCCTGTCTGAGATACCAACAAATGCACGGCCTATATTCAAGCTTTGGATAAGTTTCGTACTGATCTGTCAGAGACAACCCGAGACGCGCAAGTACGTGCTAAAATTTAATCCGCAGTATTAAATTGGTCGATTGTAATGGAAGGTGAAAGTAGATGGCGCAAGAAGCAAACGCCCGCGAAAATTCAAAACCCCCCTTTATATTATTTTATTGATATTATTTATAAGCTTTATTTCTGTAGCAGTTGGTGATCGTTTGTGGACTAGAAGTAGTCGATTAGGTGTTTTTAAATACTTCTATTCACTGGAAGTTAAAAACTAACCGAGTGACTATCTCTGATGATCCACAAACGATCACCAACTGCTGCAGAAACAAAGCTATTTTAAAGTTAGAATACAAAACTAGAGGTCAAATAATTTTTATGTTAAACTAATCAAAAGGTTAATTGTAACCTTGTTGAACCGCTTAACATAAGATTTAAAAGAAATATGTTTTTGTATTGGATAATTAACATAACACTCAAAACACAAGTAGGTAGGTAATAATATTTTGTACAAAATTTATTAAAATCAGAAAAATACAAAAAAAGCAAATTTAGGACATTTTGTCAATATATTACAGAAAATATCAAGAAAGCATGATAGTTATTTATGCAACAAGACCGGAAAGTGATTCTTAACAGGGCGAGCTGGCAATTTCCATTGCAAAAGCCCTTGCGAGTCCAGTAAAGTCACTTTCTGGGTGTGTTGTGTACAATGTTTTTTCTGCAATGGTTCCTGCTAGTCTTAAAAAACTTTTTAACTTTAATAAAATATAAAATCAACTGACAGACACTTACTTTCAAGGAAGACTGGAATAATCATTTTTAATTGTTATCGGATACTTTTTGTCAACAGAAAATGACATAAGGAATCGGTAAAGACTTTACAAATCCTTATGTCACTTTGCCAGGCTAGACCTGTAAATATGTATTTTCCACTCAAAAAATTGATCACAGTTAAATTTCTAGAAGGTTGCAGAAAAAGAATATTATTTAATGATTATAATTAAATTTAAAATATTTATTAGGCTTGACTTGCAGAGACTACCTTAAAATGTTATTAAGTGCTAGATAAAAAAATCATGTATTGTGTGGCACGCAACGTGGCTCTATAAAAATTAAGGTTCTAATTATGCGAAAGAATCTTCAGTTTTCTCTTTGTCTCACGAGCACCATTTTTTTATGATTCTTTTATTCATTTTGCCTCACGAGCATCTTTTTTATTTTGCTTCCGTGCCTCATTGTGCCTCTTACACCACCAAGGAATCCCAATTCTAATAATTCCCCGGCCGTTTTCGAACGGTGACATTCTGATCTGATACAGAAGTGCTGGGAATCTCCTCCAAAAATTCACTAGCTGCCTTCACTATGCTAGGAAATTCCTCCGCCAACTCATACGGTATATTTGAAGTTGAGACCTCGCTTGAGGCTAGATCTGAAGTAAAATGAGATAGATATTAGCGACCATGTTTATTGGTTCAAATTTATATTTCTTTATTTTGAATAAATTAAATAGTAAAAAGTCTGCGATAATTCTACCATGCTAATTAGTAACAACTATGGATTGATATCTAAGGACCCCTCACCACCAACATTTTGTAAAACACATATTACCTGCTTGCACTTGGTATGTTGCCAACTGATGACATGAAAAAAGTGTGGGGACTGCATTGCGGGTCAACCTATGACTACTTAGGTCGACATAACTCTCAACAGTAAAATGACGGGAGCATATCCTATAATTTTGAAGAGTTTCTTCAGTGTAATGTATACCCATATTCTCTTGCCAAATTTTTGACCTGTAAAACATAAAAAATTGTGCTGTTAGAAGTATTGTTAATTTAGTGCAGGCCATAATTTACCTTTCCAACCTTGAAGGAAAATAATGAAGTTTTGCCACATCGTCCTCCGAAGAACCACACACATAACACAATCTAATTCGTGACTCTGTGGCAATCTCAAACAAAAAATAACCTACAACCAATTTCAAAGTTTATTATGAGGAATGAAATAAGTAAAGGATACAGTTAGTACATTTTCTAATACTGTTTATCCTTTCTGAGTAATATATAGGTTAGATATAGCGGATAAAATTATTTATGATTTTGTAACTTACCAGTTATATGAAATTGGTAGTATTTAAGAAGAGAAATAGTCTTTAACACACAAATATCACAAAATACAACGAGAAATAATCAAAATCACGACAAAATAACAAACACTTCTCTCGTCAGTTCAAGTTGACAGATAAATACCACAGAAAAAGCGCGGGATAGAACAGAAATGACAGCAGTGCAAGTGCTACCCTCTGCTTTCACCTTCCATTTTATCGGACTAGGACAGCTATATTTGACCATTGTTATATTAAATAGAGATAGCGAATAAATGTTAAAATCGGACAAAATTTTCTATCCACTTGCACGTCTCGGGTTGTCTCTGTGATCTGTCGCTCGTTAATCAATAACAACCAAAATCTGTTATGTCTGTCAACTCTTTCACCCCTCCTACTGAAGGTGTGAATGCAGCACGCATTACAACTTTTCCTCTTTATTATCAAAATACTCGCGGCTTAAATACTAAAACGATTGAATTGTTTAACTCTATTTACAGTAGTTGTGATTGGCCTATAATTGCGCTTACTGAAACTTGGATTAATTGATCCGTCCATGATAACGAACTTTTTAATATCAACTATAATGTATTTCGCTCTGATCGCGATTTCAAATCTATCAATTAGTCATGATGGAGTAGTATTATTGGCGGTTAATGTAAAATTTATCTCAAGCCGATTAGATCTCAGCACAACTAATGCTCATTGATATTTTAGGTATAAAAGTTAATCAGTGTGCTATTTTTGTTTTTGTATTTTATGTAACACCTTCCATAACTGTTACTGACTTTGAAGTTATTTTTGACACTATTAGCTCGTTTGACATAATTCATAATGATAAGATTTTAATATTAGGAGATTTTAATATTCCTAACTATTTTAGCTATTTACATAATCAAGTAAATCCTCCCGTTTCAGCCCTAAATAACTTTTTGAACTTCATTAACTTATCTCAGTTTAACTTTATAACTACTAATAATAATAGAATACTTGATCTTGTCCTAGCTCATTATCAATGTTTAGTCGAGAGATGTGAAGATATTTTTTTAAAGGAGGATACATCCCGCACTTACAGTATATTTCAATTCAAAAAAGAAATTGAAAAGTCTTCTGTGCCTACTAACTTCAATAATACTTTTCATTTTCGTAAGGCTAATGTTCCTTTGTTATAGAACATATCCTTAATACTAATTAGAACTATTTACCCGATTACGATGACCTTGAAGAAGCATACGCTTCCTTCTATAGCCTACTAAATCAGATATTTTAAAAGTATATTCCTATAATTAGCACCGCCAGTAAAAGGACTTTTCCTCCTTGGTTTAACGTAAATATAAGGAAAAACATTAGACTAAAACAGGCTTGGCGGACTTACAAAATAACTGAATATCACTGATGTTTTAATAAATTTCAAGAGATTGAGGGTCAAAATAAAATTAGATATAGACATCTCGTTTAAAAATTACACCACCAATAATAAAAACTCTATACAGTCTAACCCAAATGAATTTTGGTCCTATATTAATAGTGAAAAAGAGTCAGCAATATATTCCATGCAATGGTGTATAACGAATCTTCTATAAATAACTCAAACAACATAGTTAACGCAGTTGCTGATTTTTTTGAATAATCCTATTCTCATGCACATCTACAACAAGCTAACGCCAACAACTATGAAAGCTACTGAGTTAATAGCAACCTAATAATAAATTATTTTTCCGAAATGCAAGTATTACAGGCTATAAGACATATTAAACCTAAATTGACTGCTGGACCTGATGGAATGTAATAAGAGGTTGTTCTGATGCATTTGCCCTCCCACTTAGTATTTTATTTAACCTCTCATTGAAAAATATTACCTTTCCAAAAATATGGAAATACTCTAGAGTTTGTTCTGTTTATAAAAAAGGAAATAAACTTGAAATCACAAATTTTTGACCAATAACAGTTATATGCAACTTTTTCAAAGTGTTCGAATTTTTGATACACAATTCTTTATATGAACATGTAAAAAATGCTTTATCACCTCAACAATATGATTTTATGAGAGGTCGCTCTACTGTCATTAATCTTATGTGTATTATGCAGTACATAGCAGAATCGATTGACATGCATAAGCATACGGATGTTATTTACACTGATTTCTCTAAAGCATTTGATAAACTGAACCATAATAAGTTACTTCATAAAATTAACAATCACTGCATCTCCATAGACTTAACAACATTTTTCACTTCATATCTTTCTAATAGAGTACAGTATGTCTCTTACAATCGTTAAAAGTCTGTCGAATACACCGCTAAGTCTGGAGTCGCTCAGGGGTCAATACTGGACCCCCTTTTCTTTAATATATTTGTAAATGACATTATCGATGATTTAGATGTGTCCTATCTACTATATGCAGATCTCATGATACTCAAGAATTGAATGCCTAAACGACTGCATTAAGCTTCAAGCAAACCTTTCAAAAACATACTCTTGGTCGGTAAAAAGCAATTTGAATCTTAATGTTCAAAAATGTAATATCACAGAAAAATCTTAAATCAAACATAATTATCATATAAATGACCAAATTACTTTCAAGGACTTGGGCGTAACGTTCGATAAAGTGTTGTCATTTTCGACTCACATTGAGAACATTGTGGCAGAGACTTGCAAAACACTGGAATTTATGCTACGCAATAGTAACGATTTTAATAACTGCCACACTGTTAAACTGTTGTTTTATTCATTTAGAGAACATTTTTGGCTTATAAACTAGATGGTTCCTACCCTGTCATAGGTTTTTCTCAAGAAATTCTGCTGAACAATTTTTGTCTGATCTCTCTGAAGTGTCGGAGAGAATACTTTTTGTCTCATTTCTCCACAAATTATGCAATGGTATACTCGATTGCACAGAATTAGTCAGTTACATACATTTTCATATCCCCAACTCACATCTAAACGTGAGCAGTGCTTTTATCTACTAACTCCGCGTACTAATATTTTGGAAATATGCTCCTGTATATTAACATGTGCAGCTTCTATAGTAATCACCAAGATGATTTTGACATTGTTTGACAGATTAAAAGAAAATGATGAAAGTAAAAAGAAATAAAAAAAGGAAAAAAAAAGAAAAAAGTGAAATACATCCTCAACATGAGGACCTGCGATACTACTTTTTTTGTTTAATTCTTGATTGTATTTGTTTTTTCTCTTCTTTCTCGATGGATTTACCTATATAATGTTTAATTTAATTTATTTGTATATTTATTAGTATTTGTAATTTTTATTTTTATATGTATTTATTAGTCTTTGTAATTTGTATAATTATTAGTCTTTGTAATCTTGTACTATTCCCATGCCGTAACTTGTTCTGTTGGTTGGTGTAAAGTAAAAGAAAATAAAAATAAAATTTTAGAGATCGTATAAATTTTTTTTTATGGTTTGGTATTAGGTTGCTAGCAGATTACAATTAGATATATTATGTTTTTTCAGAGATTTTGGTGGGTGCGAAGGGTGGCTGCTTGGTAATTATCAGAATAGTAGTTGTCTAAATGACGTTTCAAAATGGTGTTTTGATATTTTGTGGAAAATCACGTCAATGTTAGCTTCACATCAATGGTTCCAAACCAGTTCCGGATAAATAACGATTCGGCATTTGGTGCATCATTATGCTATCATCAATTTCTTACTGCTTGTTACTGCTTCCTTCTACTCGAAATAAAATGGCAAAACGTTTAATTAACTACGGTAGTTCCTAGAAGCCATCGTCACGTTAGACTAGACTAGTAAAACTCAGTACATCATATACCCATGTAGCACACGGATATTTCATGGACGTTTAAAAACCTTCATTAAAAGATATTAAAACATAAAAAACAGGATTAAAATGCATACAATACATATCATATTGGCTAAATATGATAACTAATTTTTTAAATAGTCATATTTCACATGCAGGTTGATGAACATAGAGTGGTTATACGTTATACGCCTGTTGTAATATGATATACAGTGTGTCTCTGCCATTTATGACGTAGGTACTAATTAATCTAGATGTTTGTAGTGTCTCTTGATAATATAACGTATTTTATGGCATTAATTTCATCGAGTATGGTATCAAGGAATGTTAAAGCTGCGTTTTCATCAGGTGCTAAACATAAAACTCTTTTAAACTTTTTCTACCATTGATAATGAATAACAGAAACCATAGTTTCATTTTAAATAATATGCAAATTCAGTAGGTTTAATTACAAGCAAAGCAAACAAGAAGTATAAGGTTTATGTTGAATACCTAGTAAAAACGTCGTCCTAATAGCAATAATAAAAATTTTTTGTAAGTAATAATATATTCTGTTAATAGATACTTCTAGATAAACAAATTTAATTAAAACGTAGGTACTAATTTCCAAATAATTTCGGATATGATAAATAGCAATCGTTATATCCATTTTTAACAGGATCCCATAGGTAATAGTCGTAATTTGGCCCCTACGGTCTACCCCCTCCCTACAAGAAAGATCAATCAATTTCAGGATATAAGTAAATCATATATTTAAAATAAACGCGATAAAGAAAAAGTTTTTTATTATTGTTTATTACTAGATAAATGATAAATTCGAACATAAAAGTAAATATCGCAAGAAAAAATAATTCAAAAATAAAAAATAGTGGATTTGCACACTGTAAGTACAGGGTACAAAAAATGTAACACAAATAATGTATCTTATAGCTAAAACAATACGTTATTTTCTTAACCTAGAACCTCATCTCATTTCTTATTTGGTATTTTTCAAATTTTAATAATGCACAATAACATAGTTATAAACTTATTTCATCATTAATTAATTAATGATATATAAGTACTTACTTATAGTATTTTTGCGTGAACGGGAATAAATCAGTATTTTACTGCCTCAAAACAGGGAGTAAAACAAGTCCCTTGGGATTTAAAGTCGCCATGGAAACCAATGAACAGTACAAACATAACGTCAACCATTTTATTATGTCAAACTTTTAATTGTAAAGAGAATAGAAAAATAAGAATCAAACATAAACCATAAAATATAACTTATTTTAAAGTAAAATTAATATTAGTTGGGTAATTTTCACAGTTATAATATTTGGTAATTACTAATATTTAGCAGTCTAAATGTCAAACAAACATAAATAAAAAATAATTTCAAACAGACAATTAAATGCAAGGATACCAAACACTGATGTAGTTTTTCAACCACATACTGCATTCATCTGAAGATGATTAAAACTGTTTTAATTATCTCCAAATGATGCCAACTTGGATGGCGAAACAAGTGTTGTGCAGTATATGGTTTTTCATTTTCTTTTTTACTACCATATGAATAATTCTTCGTTATCTAAAAAATATAGTTAGTTACACAGTATGTTACTGGAAAAATAAACTTCTGCGCTTGTGACTTTACGTCAAAAGATTAGTCAGAGGGTGTTTTTGAAAACTAATATGAGACGCAAAAATAATAATATAATTCCCTAACATTTCGGAAAACGAATCTGTTTCCTTTTTTCAAAGTTCATTTTTTTAGAATGTCAAGCGTGAAACTTGATATATTCTAAAAAAAGATAAATAATTTTAAAAAAAGAAATAGATTTATTTTCTGAAACGTTAGGGAATTATATTATTATTTTTGTGTCTCATATTTGTCAAAAAAACACCCCCAAAAAAGAAAAAGAAAAATTTACAGAATGCCACAAATAACGTTAAGACAGTATGTGGTGTTAAAACAATTTTAATCATCTCCAGGTGATGCCAACTTGGTTGGCGAAACGCGCGTTGAGTGCTGTATATGGTAATTCGGTGTTTCGTGGAAAACTACGTCGGTGTTATCTTCACATCAAAGGTTTCAACCCACCTTAGGACAAAAAGCTTTGTGGCTAATTACTATTCTTTAGTTTTTACATTTAATTTTTTTGCAATAAAAATTGTGCCCGCTCGTAAAAAAAATGTTGTATGTACCTCGGGAGTAAAGTGTGTTTTAGTCCCAGCATGAACGCCGAGACTAAAACACTCACTTTACTCCCTACTCATTACAAAGTTCTTATTTCCCCAGAACAAATTCTGTTAGGAATTATTGCTAGGAGGTTGAATAAAATGTTTTTCGTAATGTGTTTTTTTATTTGACCCGAAGAAATTCCAATATTAAAGAAAAAATTAAACGAAACGAAATTGATATTCAGAAAACTTCTGAGACCTAATGGAGAATTTCTGTTTAAATATTGCCGACTAGTTCTTTTATTTATTATTGTAAAAACTACAATATGTGAAAACTGTCTCATTGAAATGAATATTCCGAATAAAGTATTATACTATAATCCGGATATGGTTGTTATAGATATTATGAAATAATATAAACGCCCAATTTACTTTTAAAATTTATTCCTCCATAAATAAAAAAGCAGTCCCTAGGATCATATTGTAACTGCTGAATAATGCCTGAATAGATTACCAAGTACATAGTAGTAAAAAGGTAACCATAGAAAATGCAAGGCTATTATACAATGGTAAATTATATCAAGAATGAATGGCTCCTTGCAGGGTCGAATGGTCCGAACGTCGGGTTTCAAAATGAAAGAAAGAAAGACTTAACGTCTTCTGAAATACTATGCCGTCTGGTATGTCTAATATCAATTATGATTCACTATACATTTCAATGTTTCCTACATTGTAATGCAACGACCCCATGTCTTATCGATAATGATATTGCCTAACATATACAGGATTCTACTGAGAGTCGTTAAAATTCTTTTAGATTAAAAATCACATTAATCCTAAATATAATTATTATATGATGAAAGGGATGAGGACACATGTTACAGGTTTTCCAATGATAAATATTATAGTGTTTAATATTGTAACTACTATTACAATGCCTCAATTGATTTTGACTGTTAAAATAAAAGGACACGGCACATAAGTCAGATGTCAAGATGTCTTTAGCGTAAACTTTCCCAGGCTAATTACACAAAAACTGAAAAAAAACCTTTTAATAAATTTTAGTAAATGGAGACTTGTGGACAATCTTAGTAACTACAATATTATACAGGTTGGGGACAAATAGCTTAATAATGATTGTAACTTTGTAAATATTACCTATTATCAAAAATGGTATGATCAGAGGTTGCTGGACCAATTACTTAATATTAAAGGAGGGGTGAGGAAATAATATAAACGTGTACGTTTTGGTTATAACAGTTCACTTTTATCCACTTCAGTCAATATACACTGCTTTCATAGTAACTGGGCTGATGTCCAAGATAAGTTTTGAAACAGACGTACTGATGTATATCACAATGTCTTTTGAATCTACTTGAATCATAAGGATAAACAGGAAATGTTCAAGAAATTGCATATTGTTAACTTTTTATGGGACCTTCAAAACTCCTTTATTTAGTGCAATATTCTAGTGGCCCGTGTAAGTGTGCACCTCCATGTAGTTATTTTACCAGCAACCTTCCCTGTACCGAAAAGTGCAAAAACCTAATTACGGCGAAAATCTGGATCCTCATGCCGCCGAGGACGATGTGTCGGAGTGGAGTTCAATATGAATTAGTTTGTATTTGTACACACTAATAATGACGTGTACTGTTTTTTAATGATTTCTTTTTCATTAATTAGACTTCGTAAAGTACCCAGAACTTTCATATCAACTAGCAAAGTGACGGAAACTAGCATAGGAAATTTAATACATAACTGTCGCTACATTTGCGACTTTAGTATAAAATTCACCTTGTGGTATACCTGAGCAGTAACAGTTACGTAGATTCTACTGAATTCAGGTACTGTATATTTATTAGACTTTCATGTGCAGCATGTGCAACGTTGCGGATACTATTCTGCATTACTTTAAAGCATTTTCAAATTGTTAGTAATAACGCTGCACAGCGTTACCAAATAATAACTTCAGTGATAACTCAAAGTGTTCTATTTAAAGTTCCTGTGACGTCGTCGGGAAATTCTCTGGAACTTTAAAGTTGTGTAACATATTAGTGACATCTTGAGTAAAAAGTAACGTTACTTATACAGACAAAGAGATTTTAAAGTTACTTTTACTACTCCTCACTAGTTCGAAATGACTACACGTATACCTTGGAAAAAATGATACAAACTTTAAAGACATTTATGTCAACACTTTCTTATTTGGAACCAACTGAACATGGCGTCGAAGAGCAGTAAAATAATAAAAAGTTTTCCGGTGTTCATCGACCTTTAATGAAAAGGTTAAGTTACAGTTAACAATTTAGTAAAATTATTTAGTTGATACAGAACCGATCCTTATTCATTGAACTATATAAATAATCAGATTAGGGAGTTCCTCGGGAGAATCCGACATTGCAGTGAAGGACCAACAAATAATGAAGCAGTGAAGAACCAACAAATAATGAAGTAAATAATGCAATTGATTGAGTTTGTTACTGTACTTTTAGTTATTAAAATTTTGCCGCCAGAACAAATTCGCGAAAATCAGACAAATGAATAACTCAGGGAAGTTACTAAATTTAGCGATATGTGAAAAGTGATGAGATGAGAAAATATGGATAAAAGTGTCAACTTTGACCAATCGAGATTTTTGTCACATATGAATTTTGTTGGTATTTAAGGTAAACCCCTAAGATGGTCACTTGTTGACGTTTAGTTAGTTACACGGAACAGCTGTCAATTATTAGCACTATGCCAATCCCAAACAATAAAAATTATTGTTACCTAAATCGGACCAGCCTGCTATACCAACTTAAAAGTTAGGATCGTAAAGTACATGGGTCATGATCACTTTTGTTTGTAATATTAAAAAATGAACTTCGTATACAGCTTTACATAAAGCAACGCATAACAGTATGTGAATATAGCTGCAATACGAGGGAATCTTGCAGCAAGCTTTTTATAGCAGCGTAGTAGATGCCAGTTTAAAGTTACCGAGATAATGACATCATTCATCGCATATGCTACTTCTTGGAAAATATAACTACAAAGTGACATTAGCAACAATTATAACATTAGTGGCATCTTCTATTTTATGGTAAATGTATCTTTGAAGGGAAATAATTTTATATATATATATATATATATATATATATATATATATATATATATATATATATATATATATATATATATATATATATATATATATATATATATATATATATATATATATATATATATATATATATATATATATATATATATACTGGACATGAGTATTAAAAGGGCCAATATCCATTTTCATTGTTTTGAGATATTAGTGCGTAAAATTTTAATTTAGTAATTAGTAACAATTACGTTTTAAAAGTGTAAGTATTTATTTATTTTGATGAAAGTCTGGATAATACTTCAAAATAATATAATTTTTATTTAAGTTATGTTATTCGTCAGAAGTGATATTTTGGGTGGATTCTGTGTTTACTTTGGCAATTTTAATTCAAAACTCTTTGGAGATAAGCCTTACACTGGCAATGATATATCAGAAAGCATTAACACTAGGAGATTGGCCTTTTTTGTATCGGTAGTATTTAACTGGGGCATTTTGGTGATGGTTATATCTCAAAAGTGACTTGATTTAAATTCACCATTTCTCTGTTATTGAATGATGACGCTATATTGACATAGATAAAATTATAATTCTGAAAAAAATATTTTTTTATTAATTAAGTATGGTCATTTACAAACAACTATAACATAAGTGGCATCTTCTATTTTATGGTAAATGTATCTTTGAAGGAAAATAATTATATATATATATATATATATATACATATATATATATATATATATATATATATATATATATATATATATATATATATATATATATATATATATATATATATATATATATATATATATATATATATATCATAAAGTGACTTGATTTAAATTCACCATTTCTCTGTTATTGAATGATGACGCTATATTGACATAGATAACAATATAATTCTGAAAAATATTTTTTTATTAATTAAGTATGGTCATTTACAAACATGTTTTATATATATACAGATCATTATTATTTTATAATACATAGAACAAAAAATGTTTTCCATAAAAAATTTTGCATTTTCATTTGTATGTACCGGGTGTCACTGATATATGGTTTCACCGTCTTTTTTCTTTTGTTTGATTTTTAACTTAAAAAAAGAATATTATATATAGTCGATACACAAATAAAAATACATTATTTGATATAAAAGCAAAGTATTTATCACTTCCGGTTTCAACGGAAGTGATAGCAACTTTCTAATTTTTATCATGACCGCCTGTATATTTTTACATTTTGGATAGTCATGATTTCTGAGTTTGGCAATGTGACACATTTGAGTGTTTGTCTTTTGTTTTTCGTTATTATTAGGGATATATTATTAAACGTAAAAAACACAGTAGGCTTATATAAATTTGAAATGTACGTTTCAAATGAAATCCTATTGTTTCTTTAAGGATTAATTTATTGTATTGTTACAAAGATATTAAGTACAATAGCGTGAAAATAGTTATTTTTCTCTGTTTCTATGATGTAACTTTTTTTAAGGGCTTTCTAATTTAAAATTACAAATAATTCTGATATTTCACATATAAACCTAGACATAGTGAGTGATAAGTGGTCAGTGTTCCTACCCGTCAAATATCACTGATGTCTTAGTGACTGATAGCGACCTGCAAAGCAGATACCAAGAGCTGCGACCTCTAACCCTGGTAAGCTACTGAATAAGATTTACAGGAAACAACTACTCAGCGGACAAAAGCCCCGACCTGTGGTGAATTAAACCTGCCGGTCTTGTTTGGTAGCTAAGGTCATTTATCTATACTAGATATAGACCGGTTTCGAACTTGTTATGTTCTCGTCTGTATGCCATAAGTCATGGAAAAGACAAATAATAACAGCAAACTAGTTTGCGAGAACATAACAAGGTCGAAACCCGTCTATGTCTAGTGCAGAATTGAAAAATGATCTTAGGTACCAAACTAGACTTGCAGGTTTAATTCAACGCAGGTCGGGGATTTTGTCCGCTGAGTAGTTGTTTCCTGTAAATCTTATTCAGTATATAAACTTAGGTTTGATTTTATGTATTACATTAAGTTTGAGGTTTGTCCTCAATAGAATTATACTTGGTCAGAAACATTTTGTAAGAGATCAGTCACTTTTCTAAGATTAATGTCTCAACTCTTTTTTTTGTTTGTTCTGTTGGTCTTCAACCTCTGAATTGAATTTTTTTAACTAAAAGAGGCCATCTGACCCTGTGTAAATTTTGTAAATATTCGTATCACTTTAATATACTTTTTATTTAATATCTTTATGTATTGAAGTTAAACTTTTAATTATTTGGTACGTGTCAATGTCCTGGCGCCCAACATAGATTTTGGTTAGAACTTAGTCCAATATAAGCCGTTGCTCACGACCAGCTAACTGAGCTACCGGTCAACAATGTACAACCACCAGCTAATTGTTTTATGCCAGCAGTTTGTGGGGGGGGGGTGTTGCAGTAATAACCTTGCAGTAATAACCTAGTTGTCAACATGTAAGATTGACGGTTTCGGAATAGTAATAACTATTCCCCATTTTGATGAATGCGTGGTAAAGGGATAGTTCCCATTACGTAATAGTCGTTAGTTGCGGAAACGTTTAAAATTCTACTGGTGGTAGCTACCACGTAGAAACTACTAATTGTACTGCTAGAGATATGATTTAATAAATACTAATCTGAACTGTATTCAACTTGATTTTGCTTTTAAACTCTTGCAACCATTTACCTTCTCCTTCCTAACACACAAGATTTGTTTTTCAAATAGTGGTATTTTTTAATAATATAGAGTTGAAAAATTAAATAGATCTCCAAAAATTTTTTGAACCTCAATTTTTCCACTTTAATAGAATTATTCTCCTCACTCAAAATAGAGAAAAAACTACAAACAAATAAACAAATAAATGCATGATAAAATATACATGCATTAAAACTTCTTATATCATCACTTGTCCCTCCATTACCTTCATTCTCACCAATCGTAGACTCCTATTAATCGCTATTTTGTCTTTTACATTCTGTTTATCAAATTTTAGTTGTAAATCCACTCTATTGCATATATTTCTTAAAAATTGCAAATTAATCATAACTTTTGTCTAATTTAATTTCCCCGTCTACCCTCCTACGCTCCTCCTCCCCAGCATCTCATCACCCCATCTTAATTTGGTGGTGTCAGTCATGATGTCTTTAGTCCAATATATAAACGGTAACAAATTGACTGCAAATTTAATAGCTCTAAAACACATTTACCTGGATTAATAGGATTAATCATTTTTTATTAACTTTAACCGCCTCCCCTCATCCCTCTCACCAGACGCGGAGTAAAATATCCACCATCGATTTTTGGATTCTGTATAGAAAACTGAACACAATAATATCACGCACTATAAAAGTTTCATAACGTTGCACACAACATTGATTTAGAAAATCTGCTTTCATTCATTATATCATTAATTATATTATTTCATATCATTCTCTAATTTAACCAGGAGTTGAGAATATGTAAAAAATCTACGACTTGCTTGTAAAATTAAATTATTTTTCATTCTTAAATGAATGTGCATAATATACCTAAAAAAATGTTAAACACATTCTATTAACATTGTCTCTGGTGTGTTCATGTTACGTCCTCCTTCCTTCACTGTATAATATAAATCTGTACCTCAGAGCCAGACTAGGTTAAGTCCAAATTTTGCTATTTTTGCCTAAATAGGCAAAGTGACATAAGTTTTAGTGAACTATTATTACTTATTCTTCGTTTTGACAAATCTATAAAACGAAAAAAACTAGCTCTCTTTAAACTATGTTAAGTCCACCGGTCCCTCCAAGCCAGTTAAAGTTAAGTCACAATGTTATAGTTTGCCACCCAATTTGTATTCAGTCAACTGGGTTATGTCCACTTGAACAGGTTCCTTAAGAAGTGTTCTTTTGTAAACAGTTATATTGAGAGATAATTAGTGAAATTTAAGTGTGATAGTATTTTGCAAAATTCCTAAAATTTCTATTCACTAAAATTATGGACCTACAATCTAACGATATATGATGCCACACTTGAGAAAAGTTTTTGTATGATGTGGGATGAAAATGTGGCAGGGAGGGGAGAAAACGAAGTGTCATCGTGTTTAATAAAATGGATGGAAAACAATGTTTCTGTTAACATAACTGAACTGACTACATGGTCAGATAACTGTCCTAGTCAGAATCGGAATATTTTAGTGATAATGTGTTACTTTTGGGCATTACACACCAAACCCACACTCAAAAGGTTGTTAACCAAAAATTTCTTGCAAGGGGGCATACGCATCTAGAAGCTGATGCAGTTCACTCAGTACTAGAGCGTGAAAGAAAAAGAATTTCCCAATTTCAAATTATGACACCTTGGGACTGGCAGCAAATGATTAGAATAGCAGGCACAAAAAAACATTTAACTGTCATAAATATGGACACTTCTGATTTTAAAGAATTTAAAAACCTGTTTGGAGGAGAAGCAGCGCCCTACATCAACAAAAAGAAAAATACATGGGAAGTGATTTTTTTAATATCCAAGGTCTGTCATATGCAAGTACGAAAAGATACTCCTGATATTCTTTATTATAAAAATAACTTTGACGAAGATTTTTTACAAGTAGACTTTAACAGAAAAAACAAGACGTCAGATTCGCAACCCCATATGCGTTCCATGTGTTAGAGATGGCGCTAAACCCATTTCTAATAAAAAATTTAACCATTTGCAAAAACTGCTAGTGTGGGTACCAAAAAGATTTCGCGAATATTACAAGAATTTAAACCATGGCAACAATGAGGACGATGAATAAATAAATGTTTTATATTAATTTTATGAATAAGGTTTTGATGTTCTCTAAGAATTTTGTTTAGTTTTTGTAATATATTCTATCTTTGCAAATTATTGTCGACTTTCGTTTCTCTTTTTGTGTACTTATTATGTAGGTTAAGTCCAGTGTAAACATAATAAGTGTATCAGCTAGGACTTAACATGCATAATAAGTCCTAAAATATATATTTTTTTAATACCAAACTAGGTTAAGTCCCGTTAAAACAAAAATACTAACGATACCTAAAAATTGTTCTACACCATTTTTTATTTACATAAATATGAAGAAACATGCAAATTTTCAATAAAATTCATCAAATGGCCATGGTACAACATCGGAGTTTCTATTACTTTAACTTTAAATCTCCTCTTCTGTAAAATCAACATTTTGAACTTAACCTAATCTGGCTCTGAGGTACAGAAATATATTTAACTGTATAATATAATATATACATTATAAATATATTTAAAGATTAATGCATAGGTAGGTACTTACTTCGGATTAACAACATAACAAGAATGTTACGAAAAAATGTTATAGAAATTATTTTGAACATTTTGGACATCCACTTAAATTATTTTTTTGTTTTTGTTAATTATATAATTCAGTATTTTTCATGAATATATTGCAGTGCATTGTTTAGGTTGAGAAAATAACTAAAGTTATTTAAATTCAAATTCCTCTGATCTGTTATACGATAAAAGACAAATTTCAAAATAAATAGTTTCAACTTCTGAATCCCTGAATTAAGCTAATTATTTAAAATTGTTACATAATAATAATAATAATAATACTAGAAACTTAATAAAATATGTATTTCTCATTCGAAGTGAATAGCCTTATTTTTTAATTATAATTACATCCTACTTAAATTGGTCAAAATTAAATACATTTATATAATCCGTTTTTAGTCAGTCATATACAGGGTGTCCGGAAAGTAATGCGATTCAGCCTCAATAGCCTGTGGTCAAATAAGATCGATTAAACCAAATATCATGTTATTTTGTCACATATTGAGAAGATATCCCGACACATTTTGTTTTAAAGCTATCAAATAACGGATACAGTTGCTGTTTATTGTTAAAATAATTTAATGGAGAGGCTGCAGCGAAAAGCGAAAAAATTTAAATTGTGCCTTTATCGAAGAATTCTGAGTTATAACTTAAAATTTTGACAACTCGGAATTCTGACTTTTATCTCAAGATTCTTAAATAAAGAATATAATTAAAAAAGAAACGGCGTGGTTAACATGTGCTTAAGTCAGAATTTTGTGTTATAAGTCAGAATTCTTAGATAGAAATACAAAATTTTGAGACAAAAGTTTGATCTCAGAACTCTAACTTCTACCTCTGGTTCTTCTACGCCTTCATATTATTGCTTGTAGTTTTACCTGTTAAATATGCATTTTATTTAAAATTAGAAAATTATTTTAGTCTTAGTTACCAGCGATTGGTTATAGCGGTTTATAGTCACCTAATTAAAACACAGAAACATATTTTTTTTTAAATCAAGTTATTGGATATACTCGTAGTATATTAATTAAATTATGTAATTATGACATTTATGTAGTTTGACCATAATGCTGTGTCCATTATAGTAAAATGTCATTTATGTAAAATTATTTAACATTTTGTTCAATGCAAAACAAACATAATATTTTTAAGACTGTGCTGTTTTGTCCTAACATTAATAAATTTAATTTTATTTGTAAAATATTTCTATTTTGTTTTAGATATACGTGTTGCCTGACTTAATTTATGTTCAGAGACCGTTACTGCCTTAAATTTTATTATTTATATCTACATTATGTATGTATGCTTCATGCTTTCGATAAATAAAAATTATAGTGTTCAATGGAATAAATCACTACCACCACAATATCTTTTGATATATATTTTTTGCAGAAACCGTTATTCCAGTTACAATACCATCCCACTTTTTGTAGGAAATGTGTATAATGCATATCATCTGATTTATCCTTTTTGATAAACATTTGAATGCGTTCCAGTCCTGTCTAATCCACGGCCGTATCGGTCAGGATCAAATATCGCAATTTCAAAACAAAGTATTATGAGATTTTCCCTCCGACCCTTTTCTCGCACCCCAACTCAAATTTTCTAAAGAGTAAAGTGGCATGTCGTGATTAGGCCCCGGGGTGGAGTCCCCTGCCGTTGAAGGTGCTCTTGTTCATTTTCTCTCTCCCTTCAGTCGTCAATGCCCCGACACCGATTCTCTCTTAACATACTTTGCGGCCGACGTTTTTCTGTTTAAGTGCCTTGAAATGAAATGAAGTGGGCGCTGCAATATATGAATGAGAGCCGAGTGCTTAAAATAACATACGATGAATGTAGTGGTAATTCCCACAGTAATTTAATGACTAAACTAAATGTCAAAGTAATATTAGTAATGACGATGGTAAACATCATCAAAACGAACGAGCAAGTAAATGAATATATAAATTCAACTTTGTCACTTCAGATGTAAATGTAAAATTTTAATAAACGAAATTATTCAGTTTAAATAATTTTTACATAGTAAATTTTAATACACCAGTTGCACTTGTGATGACATTATTAATTTTATAATATGGCTAAATAAAATTAAAACAATTGAACCCAACTTACCTCCAAACTGTCCAAATGTGCTTTGTTAAGTCAAAGTTCTCAATAAAATCGTTTTTTTTTTAATAAACGAATTCTTTCAGCTATTTCCAACTAGCGTCAAAGTCATGAAAACTCAGATCGGAATTACGACTGAGTAGTTGTTATATACCTAGCATTAAATGTATAGGTATATGTATTTATAGTTTCATAATTTCTAAGTGGCCTTTTAAAGTATTTTGACCAGCACAGTTACTAAGGAGAACGGTTTTAAAGTTCTTGGTGCTTTAAAGTAAAAACTGATAGCAGCAACGATTTTATACTAGGTACTTGAAAGTTAGCACTGCTTTAAACGAGCGTTACATGCTTCTAAGACATCTTCCAGACATCTATTATTCGTTTTAAGTTACAGAACTTTTTAGTAATATGTAATTTGAAAGCTACATTCTTGCCACTAAGTGATTTTACTACCCAATTGAGATTAGAATAGTTGCAGCCACTTTTAAAAATTAAATTAATTGAGTTTCAAAACAACCACCACATAAAGGAGATTATTTTATTGTCACTATCAACATTTACTGGAAACTAAGGATAGTTAAATGACTGACAGCTCTTTAGAATATGAGACAAACATTGTCAAACATTACTTCGCCATAGAGAAACTCTCTTCAATACGAAATCTACGATTACACAAGTACTTCCATCGAATATAGAATATAATACACACATTGTGCTAATTAAACGGAAGTGACATAAAGTAAATAAAATTTTAAACTAAACTGAAATTTTCACGTTAAAGTTCCAGCTGCAATGATAAAGTTACAATGGAAATTTTGAACACACCATGTTCGAATTTTAACTTAATTTTGCAGTAGTCACGATGTAGCACAACCTTAGGTAATAACAGATTCGATCAGTTTATCCCAGTATCTTCTTTGTCGTGTTTAAATGCAAATATTTTAAGTTTCCTTACAATCGCAAATACTTTAAAGACACTTGTTTTTAGTAACTACAACTTTCTATGA
Organism: Rhamnusium bicolor; assembly: GCA_029963845.1. Lineage (NCBI taxonomy): Eukaryota > Metazoa > Arthropoda > Insecta > Coleoptera > Cerambycidae > Rhamnusium > Rhamnusium bicolor. The sequence goes on along the minus strand of JANEYF010002551.1, from coordinate 158,650 downwards.
AATTCTTAATTTTTATGAACAAGCTTCCCAACTAATAATTATTGTCAAAATTACATCAATTTGTCTTACTGATTGGTTAGAATTCTGATTTCAATTCAATTCAGTATATCTTGTTTCTTATTGATTTCTACCTTTTCTCTTTTTATTACTACTTGTTTATTATTATTTGTTATTATTAGTTTGGTATTATGTATTACGTATATTTATATAATACATTGTACAGTTTTCTATCAGTTATCATATAATTTTAAAATATTTGATTAGGAATTTTAATAATAATCTGTTTATGTATTTTTAACTTCCCGGTAAGAAAATTGATCTTGACGTTTTGAGTTCCTAAGAAGCTATTCTGACTATGCCCACAATGGTGTCTGTATGGCTGTATGTATGTGTGTGTATGTGTGTACGGTGTATGTAAACCTCTCATAACTTTTGAACGGCTTGACCGATCGAAACGCGGTTTACGGCATTCTAAAGGGGTTGACTAAACTTAGATTTCCTGTGATTAGAACGGATTCAGCCTGGTAGATTTTGAGAAATCTCAAAAATAAAATTTTCAAAAATTTGTTTCTTTGGAATATCTTTTAGACTACTGAACCGATCAATTCCAAAATCAAATCAGCTTTTCTCCTTATAAAACAGCGTCGATTGTCGTAAACCGCATCAAAATCGGTTGATTCGTTCGAAAGATATCGATTACGAAAAATTCGCAAAATAGTGTTTTTTTGAAATAACATTCAAAATTCCTGTCGGATCGATTTTTGGTACTAAGATAACTTTTTGTACTTAAAATACTGCGTTGAACGCCGTAAACCGCATCAACATCGGTTGATTAGTCAAGAGATATCGATTACGAAAAATTCGCAAAAAAAGTGTTTTTTTGAAATAACATTCAAAATTTTTGTCGGATCGATTTTTGGTACAAACATAACTTTTTATACTTGAAAGTGTGCGTTGAATGCTGCACTCGATTGATTAGTTTGTTCAAAAGATATCGCAGTTCAAAAATTACAAAAAAAAAAGTGTTTTTTTAATATAATCGAGATTTTCACCTAATCGTAGAGCTCAAAAATGTATGTGTATAATATTTTGAGCTCGGAGAGCTCAATAATTAACTAATACGTATATTTTTGAGCGCTTTAAGCTCGAAAATAGCGGGAAGTTTCAGGGATGGCCTGCAGAGTCAACCGATTTTCAGATTTTTTTTTATGAATATGTTAGGGGTTAAGTGTAAGAGTAACCTATGAGTTAAACTTCGCCCCGTTTAGATGTAAATGTGTATACATTTATATTTGAATAAAGACGTTTATTATTATTATTATTATAACAGGCAAAAATATCTGAATTTGACTACAGATTTATCAATGTGGGGAAAGAGCTTAAAGTAAATTCGAAATTAAAAATAGGCAAATGAGGCTGTTTTATCAAAAAAGTTAAAGGTAATTAAATGTTATATGACCTTATTAGTAAATCAGTTTAAGGTAATTTTAAGGTAATTTTTTTTACTTATTATCTAAATAGCACCTATCCATTAAGAAAAGGGGTACTTTGAAATGCTAATGAATTGCTGAGTAGCTTTTAGGAACGGTATTGATATTAGTGTTGCAAAACTAACATGATATCCGTAAGTTTGTTACTAGGCTAGGAAAGACATAAATAAAATAATGCTGTTTAGACTTGTGTTTTGTGATAATTTGTGAATGAAATTTAATTGTAAATCTAAATTTTCTGTGGATATGTTTACTCTAATTCTAAAAACAATTATGCCCTTTGGGAGAATTGTGAATTAAAAAAAATTAAAAAATTAAAATTGCAACATTTTTGTCAAATGTAATTTCTATATATAATAGTCTAATATAATTATTTAAATTCTTTAATATTAAAATATGTTTTATTTGTTAAGTTCCTTGAAGTTTCTATTGAAAAACAACTAATTTAAATGTTACAACCATAAAATAACATATTTTTTATAATAGCGGATATAAATTTCTTAAATTAATATGCAATATTTTACATTTTGATCTGGAAAGTCTGATATTCCTCAATTATGATCCTATAAAACAAATTTATTTATATCGAAGGCGGCATAACCCATATTTCAGACTTTGAGGTCCATATTAAGAAAAGTAGGCCTTAAGGTAAGTTATAAAGTAAAACAATTACCAATTACATTTTTTACAATTAGAACTGATGTTAATTTACATATTTTATATTAAGTTCATCCAATAAAGTTTATCTTCCAATACTTACTCATATCTCAGCAGTTTGATCAGTTATACTTGTGGGATATTATTTAACCTAATATCATTAATCATTAGCAAATACATTATTACTATGACATAAATTAGTTACTTTCGATATATTATTTTCTTCGGGAGTTTCCTCTTGAATTTGACATTCTGCACCCATATCAGGTTATTAGCAGCTGGCTTATACATTCTTTCGCATCCATTATTTATTTTACAACTCTTAGTAGTTTGTAGCAAAGTTTGTAGTATATCTGTATGGTTTGAATTTTATCTTGTTATTAGACTGCATATTTTGCTTCCTCATTTTGTTTACAAAATATAGTATTAAAGTTATCTTGGCTTCAGTTGATAAGTTGTAGAATAATAATTTCACAAGTTTGTACTAATTTTGCCTTCGAAGACTAAATAAGACCGTTATCCTTCTTGGTAAATTTTCAGTGGTAATTTGGACTCTGTACATTGTCACTCAAATAAATAAAATTTAATGGTTATTTCGACTTTATAGTTATTTGATGGTGAAAATGTTTCCAAAAATTTTCTAAAATATTCCTACAAATTTTACTGAGTTTTAAAAGACTAAAATTGAGCAATTTAGAACCTGTTCAATGACTTATGACTAAGAAGTAATTTTTGAAATCCATAACAGGTACTTTTAACCTTGCAAAATAACATAAATAAACTTGTATACTATGAATAAGTTTTTTAAGTAAAATCCAGGGCCACTTGTTATTAAAATTAACTTAATGTGTCTATGAAGTGTGAAGTCATTTTTGAAGTAAATTTTGGAACATTTTTTGATACCTCTTGTGGCCTCCTTTCACTCCTGTATTATTATTGACTTTCACCTAACCACTTGGATGTAATGATTTTTTTTTGTTGAAATTATATCATTTATACATGTATATTAAAAATATCACTACAATCACAACTATCGATTTTAAGAAAAAAATATGTTAGTATCAGTTATGAGACATCTGTGTGATGACACTTTCCATTTTCACTTCCTAAAGGTATACAGGATGGCCAAAAAAGAATTTTTAAATTTACAACTTTTTGAACTGAATTTTCTCAATTTTTCAAATGGAACACTCTGTATATTTTTGGACGATATGATGTAGGATTGAAAATTTTTTTGCACGTACATTCCTATGGCTGTTTGTGACCATTTTCAATTTATTGAACAACAACTGCAAAATTCAGCAATAAAAATTAAAAATACATATTTTTTTTGTAATTCAAGAGAAGATATTATAAAAAGTGCTCCACATGTTGCCCTTTTTGATTGACACACATTTATTTCTATTCGTCTTTGGAATGAGGTTTCTACTGTTCATACAATTACCGGATTGAGAAGAGAAGAAATTACCAAAGTTTTTATATCATATACTTTTAAGTAGATATTAGATCTACATCAGAATTATATTTCATGATGTCAGTCGTTCGATGGCCGCAATAACATAGAAAATGATGACAAGATAGAAATATTTTTCTGCATTTGCAAGAGATAACGAACGACAGTTTTTTATAAGTCGTAATTACTATATTATCAAGTCTTCATCAAGTAGCCGTCTCACTGACTGCATATAACGAGATAAGTCCCAGAGTCGTATCCACATCGTAACAGCTACCAAAAAATTGTTCCCCATTTTGGTCCCAGACACGTAATAGTACCGTTTCTTTTACGTACTAAAGATTAGTGATAAAATATTTTAAAGTTCCTGAGATAGTCATTGGTACATTCCGATGACCTAAAATATTAGTCGGCTTGCAATCAAATTTATTATGTTTATCTACTGGGCATAGATGTTTTCTGACGTAATCTGTTGGCATCAGTATTGTGCAAACAATCAACAGTGGATATGGACATCCATAATCAGCAATTTCTGCGACACTTGTCCCTGTTCGTGAGATGTCTCCCAACAACGGTAAAAGTTTGATGGCTTACCTAAGGTAAACGGCGATTTATCAATCTATCACTGTAGTTCCTAACACATGTCAGCCAATTTCATGGGCAATACCATAAAACCTGTAACATGTGTAGCTTCGTGGTCGAGTGGTAAGGACGCTTGCCTCTCACCCCTGAGTCCTGGGTTCCATCACTGATCGAGGAGCTATAGGCTATTGAAAATGTACAAAAAAAAAGAAGAAATAAGGAACAATTGCGTTACAGGGTTTTTATGGTTACATCGGTTTATTGGTTACCTAAATATGATAAAATCACAAAATGCTATTAAATTGAGTGGTGTATTTTTGAGAACGGGGTGAAAAGGGTGGTTTTTATTTTTTTCAATATAACTGAAAAACTAAGCGAAATTCAAAAAAAAATACAATAGTGTTTTTTTTATAGGAAATTAAATTTCCGATCGAAATAGCTTATTACAACCTCGATAAAGATGTATACTAAATATAAACATAAACATCTGCAAAAGCGCGAAAAATCGTGAAATTTGTTTTTTACATTTTCGCTTATAACTTTGTTCCGAGCAGATATAGATATAGGAGTTGCTTCAGTTCTATAATAAAAATTGACTGAGATATTGCCGTTCAAAGTTGGTTACTTTTTGTCGATTTTGTTCTTTACTAAATCATATTTTCAATAGCCTACTAGGATATTTTCTAAACCAGAAATTAATTCTAGCATACTCGAACATTGGGTGTGTGTCCATTGTCTTTAAATGTGTAGCCCTCTTCCACACAGGGTACCTTGAGATACCTTCAGGGATACAGGGGGTGTATTAGCTGTGGTTGTTTCATCTACATTTAAAAATATCAGTCTGTTCTGCAAAAGTGTATTGTACGATCAACATCAATTCAAATTCGTTTGTTTGTTAGAATATTTAATTTGAAATGCAAAGTTCTATGTTTCACTAATAGGAAAACTACGGCTAATTGTAACTTAATGTTAATCTCTCCCGATATACAAACATTAGACTTGAGTTTAATATTTATCATCAACTCTCATTTAATAAGCACATGGATTTAGAAATATCAGAAACAATGAAAATTCTTGGTTTCATAATATGTAACTGTAAACCTTTTAATAATTAATAAGCTTTGAAAACTTTATGTTATTCACTTAAAATCAAAATTTGAATATTGTTGGAATCCTTGTTACAATTACCAATTTTCTGTAGATCTTAACGCCGTTTTACACGATGCAATAAATTTTACAATAAATTGTGCGATTTATTGTCGCAAGAAATTGTGAACCTGGCAGTTTCACCTTGGGGTTATTAGACGATGCAATTTATTGCACAATTTTTCATACTGCCAACTGATAATTCCATTTTCTATTTCTACTAAACAAAACAGAAGACAGAAGTGTATAAACATAACCTAAAAATGGAACACCAGGCGGGAACAGGAGTGAACAAAAATAAATTAAAAACCAATATATTAATCGTTTTGTCCTGTCACTAGCCTTTGTAATTTTGTCTTAAAGCCTCACTGTTGGTACCACTGAAATTGCATAAAAATTGCCAGAAAAATAGAACCTTCTCTAATTTCGCAATTTATTGCACAATTTCTTGCCAACTTAAAATTGCAACAATTTTGGATATTACACGATGCAATAAAATATTGCGCAATTTATTGTGAAATTTATTGCATCGTGTAAAACGGCGTTTAGTTGTTTTCATTTGTATTTCACTTTTTATTCCATAGGTTACCTGATTGGAGTAAGTAAATTTATGACAATCATAACCATAATGTGATTTGACCGCAGAATTCTTAAAATACATATTGTATTTTTACACAATTTGGTAGAAGTGATGTAAAAACTCATGTCGAAAATCGCACGATAATCATAAATTTTATGGGGGTGTCCAACTGTTCAAGTTTCAAGTGGGTCACACTTATGCAACTAAATGAATTAATAAAGCTGAGGCTTGATCTTCAGTAACGTTGGTTGTCTAGGTAGTAACATCACACTAATTAAGTCTTTTAGTACATGATTACTGCAGATTAGGTTTTTCTCGACTTAATTATTCTGTCTTCGGAATAACAATAAGCTATATCAATAGAGTATGATTTCTGGAAATATAGCAGTAATATTTTATGAAAGTCTGTAGTAAGTTTGCAATACGCTCCGAGTACAAGATCGTCTGTCATGCTGATGTAACCATTGTTATAGTCACTAATAAAAAAGTCCCAGCTGACATGCCGTTAGTAAGAATTACCAGCGCGTTAGAGTTAAAAGTCGCGATATCTGACTGATTAATGCTTTTGTGGTTATTTATATTCAGAAACAAAATAACTTATTGCAGTTCGTTTTCCAGCAAAATCCTTTATATATTTCTAAAAACATATTTCAGTGACACATGTATCTCAAAATAATAAACAATAAATTATAAAGCAGAACACAGTCCAGCGGTGATATATATGTATAAAAAATTAAACAAATTTGAAATTAAAATATTGCTGAGAGAATATTTAAAGAATCTAGGATAGAAAAATAATCAAGTTGTCAATAATAGGCCAGTCGGCATTACGAGGGGGAATAAATCCGAACAAGCTGGAATCAACTTAGTCTATTTAATTATGTCTCAAAAGGTTGAGCTTTTGCCGCCATCTGGAAAAAATATTTGAAAACAAAATTTTATAGTTGCAAATATCTAAGTTAGTGTCAACAGAAAAATAGTAGTTATCAAAGTTAAAGGTGAGTAAACTCTCTACAACAAATGTTGTATACATTTTTGTTCTAGGGCTGTCCGTCTCGGAGAAATATACGTGGAAATTATATACCACTAAATATTTACATAATGTCGAACATACTACTTCATTCTCTACCCCTTAACTCGTCCAATTTCGGTGAGCAGCTGGAAATTACCTCACTGTTTAATATTTTTCGTCGCTGTACATAAGTTTTGTCAAGTTCAGTCAAGAAAACTTTTCGGTTAGTGTATTCATTTCCACACTATCTTATGATGATTACTCGGCACATTATTTTATGTGACATTCTCAGGAGGCATAAGCTATCTCGTTCCCTGTCTAATGTACCATATACGGTTCACACTCTGCCCTAACTATAAGTCCTGTGCTCGCATATGGCCCATTGCATACTTAAATTTCAACTCATTTAATTGATGGCACATTTTCTTATTGCTTTACCTGATGGTCTTTGCCAAGTTCGTCAACTTGTGACTGACGCGAGATTTAGCTTTTGCTGAGTCACTCCCTCTTTTTGGTGTGCCACTTCCACTAGGTAGTCTCCTTATTTTCAATTTCAAGTAGACTTCTTATGACAGATTCAGTGAAAGGTAATAATTCAAGTCTTCTATCAGCATTCTCAGAATTATAAATGATCTGGATGTTTATCATAGCAGGATTGCATAAAAGTTCAACAGCAATCTTCTTGTACCATCCAAGCGACTTTCTTAGGAAAATGTAGTAACTGGACAGCTGGTCAGAAATATCAAGTCCTTGCTTCCCCTTGTATACAACTACCATTTTTGGCTTATACTTATCATTTTCAGGTCCGTCTTTTTCCACAGTGATCATAGAGTCATCAAAACATGTGGCAAGGAGGTGCACATCGTGCTGATCCTTCCATTTTATAAAAGTGATGTATCCATTCTGCCTAGAGCGAATTTCTTCCTTTTGCAGGATCTGCTGTAAAACATCTCTTGGAAGTCCTTTGCTATTTTTTCTTACAGTTTCCAAGAGATTTGTTGGTTTTTTGTACAAATATTTCGCAAGAGCAATGCTGTTCTACCAATTATCCGTAACAATCAACCTTCTTTTATTTAGGAGATTTTTCGTCCAAGTAAATCTGTTGGGCGTACATGCCCTGTACAATTTGATACCGTAGGCATGGGCTTTTGACAGATTATATTGTCTAAATGTTAACCGCCCTCTAAATGGGAGCATGGTTTCTTCAACTACCACAGTATCGCCGGGCATACAAAAGTTTTGGATATTTTGCATAAGGGTTGACATCACTGGTTGAATTTTTCAAATTCTCGTGCTCGCTTGCTTTGCGTCAGGAAAATGCATACATTTCAATAGTAATACAAATCTATTGTAACATGGGAATTTTGTGGAATTATTCGTGATTATATATATTTGATCTTTTTTTCCAATAGCATTCTACGGAAGGAAAATTCAGTAATCTATGTAATAAGTTTATATATTTCATTACTATCAGTATCTCTCCAACGTGAGAATCGATAGAGCTTTTTATTGTCCAGGATTTGCTTACCTGTTTGTTTCCAAGACTATTACATTTATCACATTCTCGTCAACAATTGATTTGAACATATCGACAAGCTTCATGGATTGATCAATGAAAGCAATATCTGTTTGTAGGCCAGAAACTCCCGTAAAATTGAATCTTGAAACATATAAGACTTCTTTATGCTAAGTGTTTAAATCAGTGTTTTCCTCCTCGAAGTCCTACATATTTTCATCTGAATCGATCTCCATATTTTCATGCACATCATCCCCTGTTTCCCCATTCACAACACTAGAATCTGAAGAATATGGATCACTGTCGTAATTTGGATCACCAATATCGTCGTCAAATTTTTCCGATTCACGAAAATCACTAAAATCGCTGAGATTTTCCAGTTCTGCTTCTAATTCTTAGTGGCTTTTTCGAAGTTATGTTTCAAGTGCATGCAAAACTAAAATGAAATGCAAGCGCTTGAGGCATAACAGCTCAAGACTATTAGGACACATATATGACTCAACGGACATGGTAGACAAAGGGATAATTGAACAGTCCGATGTACCATATATGGTACATGGAATTAGCATAGGACAAAACGCAGGATATTCCAGCGTGATAACGTAATACTCTATTGTGGATAGGGAACGTGCTATTTTACATTTCTTTTGAAGTCGATAGTTCATTAATATGATTTTCTACATAATCTCTCTCACTCTCTTGAAGTTAAGTGAGAGCGGTTTGAATACTCCAAAGCTTTTTTTGTTTCATTATCTACTCCGTTCTCGTCGTCTTCATCCATTTTATACACATCCACATTATTCGAACAAGATTTGGTAGAATCCACAAATTATTGAGTAACGTAAACCTGCTTCGGGACAACTACAACCTGCATTGCACCTTTGGTGCATTTACAAGAAATGAGTTTTAATTACCCTAAGGGGATGCTTCTTGTAGAGTGTGGAATGGTATCAACACCTTCTTTGATTTTTCTCATTCCCAGTTTTGTTGAATTTGGATTCATGAGCGGAAAGAATGAAGGCCAGCTATATCTTTGGCTGGTGGTAATGATAATAAGCGCGACCACCGACATTCCGATGATACTTCCATCTGGACACGCGATATTTTTAAGTATTATCCATATTAAAAACATATTATAGAGCCGTAGATTAAATTTTAGTTTAACATCAAGAAATCCAACATAGCACATATTTGGGTGCCTACTACTTCAAATAAACGGATGTACAACAAAAATGTATAGGACAATTTTGTAGACAATTTAAAGATGTGTATTAACTTTGATAACTAGGTACATGTTTTTCAGGTATATTGACACTAACTAAGATGTTTCTTCTCACCTTTGAGTATATAGCTACTACTGTCCTATAATATCCAAAAAAACTTTGTTAAATGTCTGCGCCAAAAGGTTAAGTGGTTTTTAATAAAAAAGGTTTTTGCCTATCCAGAAATGTCACACACCTAAAAAATATTAATCTGAAAATATAACTGAAATGTCAAATATTTTAGATAATTAAAAGTTGACGTTTCAGAATAATAATATAATAATAATAAATTTATTTATTTACTTATAGAGAGGGTTGCGGCCTGGTTGCTGGGACGGAGTCGGAAAACTCTGAATCTCTTAATCGGTGTTCTGACAGGCCACTGCAGACTTAGGAGTCATCTATCATTGACAGGCATTGATGAAGACCCTACATGTCCAAGATGCAGGAGTGATGAAGAGACATCTTACCAGTTTCTGGGACAATGTGAAGCGTTTGGGCGCCTGAGACACAGTATCTTCGGTTCTGAGGCGCTTCTAAGGGAGGAGATGAGCTCCCTCGCAATAAGTGACATCCTGACTTTCATCAGAAGGTCGGAAAGATTCGATGAGGGAGCAAGAGAAGCACATGGCTGAGGGGACAGCTGGGGGTTGGTAAAAAGGGCCCGTCTGTGGCCTACTTGCCAGGCGTCAGCCTCCCCCACCATTACCATTACCATTATAGAGAGGGTTATAAGAACAAAATGTATTAAAACTTACGGTAAGTAGTAAATAAATATAAATAGACACCAATAAGTTACTTAACACTTATTTTGGAAAATAATAGTGAATAATGAATGTCTGAATCAGTGGCATTATCTATATTTTGTTTAAGCAAAACTCAACTTCTCGTATATGACTTCTGAGACCCAATTAAATACGAGTAGATTAAAATTACTTCCAGCTGTTCGGAATTATTTCCGCCCTCGGTTAATTTAAAAGACCTGCTGATTGGTCTATCAGAGTAAAACAGAAAGGCATTTATAATGTAACAAATCTGTACAATAAATTATAAACAACCAGAGTTATATAACTGCGGAAGAGTAATTTTTATGCAACCTAACATTTTTCGTTCTTTTAACGATTTGAAATTATGTGTAATTTCACTGATTTCAAACAAAAGTATCATCATCATTAATAATGGGTCGGTCAATACAAAACTTTTCCGCTCTATCAGAATTTTGAAATCAAGAAAAGTGTTTTTTCGATCCACATAATCGTTTTACATATTGGAGCTATAGTTAATAAATATAAGGTACACAAAATACTCTGTGGAAATTTATAAGGAAAATCTTTATAAGAATATTTGAATGAAATGCAAAAGTATTTGCCTTGATTGTAATCTAATTAATAATAATATTATTTTCATTTTTACAGAAACTTGCAATAAATGTATGATGATAAATCTAATTTAACGTAGAATTAAGAATATTTATTATGTTTACTAATGAATCAGCATATTTTATTAAAACTCGTTGGAGTTATTTTGTTGATTTGAATACTTTGAATATTGTTTATCACAATTCATTTTTACTACACGTTTTAAAAGCTTTTGAAGTCATATTTTTTTTATTGCTTGGAATTTCTAGACAAACATAATCGTATATAAGAACATACAGTTAATATAAAACTATCAATATTGATATATTTTATCAATTTTATCATACATCTCCATAATGTTCCAGATAAATTTTATAGCTCAAAGGCAAATAAATAAAACTGCTTTTCTAAATAATAATAAAGTACATACTTCAAGTTAATTATTATAAATGTTTATGGGTCATAAAATGAAATATTTTACTTTTAAAATGTAAACAATATTAATATATTGTATAAATTTTTACTGTGGCCGCAAGATAAAGAAATAATAAAATTTCTAATAACGATAATAAAAATAAAATATGCATATACAATGGGAAATATTAAATTAGAGCAGCCATTTATTGTAATAATAATAATAGACATGTTTTCCAGGTTAGTTCTCGCAGTACAAGCTCCATCAGTGTTTCAAAATTCGCTGGCGCATTGCGCAGGACGAAAGGTATCACAGTGAATTGATAAAGACCACTTGCCGTCGAAAAGGCTGTCTTGTATTTGTTATCTGAATGAAGCCCCACTTGCCAATATCCGCCTCGAGGATCTAGAGTGGAAAACTACTGTGAGCCTGCCAGCGTATTTAGTGTGTCATTAATTCGGTGTAATGGATAGATGTATTTTCTTGTGACGTCATTCAGCTTCCTGTAGTCAACACAGAATCTTAAAGTTCCATCCTTCTTAGCAACTAAAACTACTGGCAACGACTAAGGACTGGTTGATTCTTCAATAACTCCGCCTTGAAGCATCTCTTGTATCATTACAGAAGTTTGTTCTTAATTTGCTAATAGAAGCTTCCTAGGTGGTTGACGAATGGGAGCTGATTCACCAATACTTATTCGATATTGGATTATATTGGTTTTTATAAGAGCTTCTGCGTCTTTTGCAAATACTATACTTTATTTCTTCAATAACTTTAAAGCTTCCATATGTTCTTCTGGTGGTAAATGTTCAAACTAGGCACTTAACTTTTTAGCCAATATCTGTAAACGAATCTCTATCGATTTGTTCTTCACATCTTGCTATCTATGTGACTAGTTCGTAGGAGCCAATTGCTTTGCATTCTTTGAATATCACTGAGTAGGAATTTAGATTAACTACTATAATCGGCACCTTGTCTTTAGTCTGTGCCAGGATCACATTGTCTGCCATTTTAATTAGTTTATCCTTTTCAATGAGAGCAGAACGGTATCCACGAGAATTTCTCTCCATGATGGCCTCGATTATTTGCTCTTCATTTGCGGGTACCTTAACTCTCTTCGAAGGTAGTAGCCTCATCTGATAAAATTCTTCATCTGCTGTTGCTAGTGACGATTCCCCATTTCCAATCCTAAGTATCAGTTATCAGTGTTATCACACATCAAGTACAAATCCGTACTTTTCCATAACCTCTAATCCCAAAATGAAAAAAAAAAAGAAATTAAATCATCCGATTGATGAAATATGAAGTCCAATTTTTCGATTTCTGAACGACCTCACTGGTTTAAATAAAAGTAATAGAATATATCATTGGATATAACGTCCACTGTTTCATAAAGATAAGAAAAATGTTATGCATGAAGGGTGTCCCAGGGCTTCACGTCGAAACAACATAAATCTTGAATTACCCTGAGAATAAAAAAAATTCATTAATAATAGCAATCAAATACATAATACGATAAAAGGATATCTTAATCCTGCATTCATAAGTAATTGTAAACATCACTGTGGTATTTTTAAACAAATAACAAAATATAAATAAATGTAGGATTACTATACTCCTAAAATAAAATAATTAGCGCTAAAAATAAGCTTGACATTATCTATAACACGTTTATTAAAAATTAGTCATCCATCACGATAGAAGGTGAGTTTAGTTTTTATTTTTTTGCGTACACATTAATAATATACACATACACAGTGTAACCACCTAGTACTAGGTCTATAAGACGAAAATATGATGGAGCATACTAGACGTCCCAATTTTGCTGCACCGATACCAACTTAATTTTTTAAATGGAAACCTACCATTTTAATTTACTTTCTTGATCTTATGAAAAATGAAGGATATGTTGTGGAAAAGGTTTTTTCGAAATTCTAATATTTTTCGAGATATTTCGAAGTTTGTGCCAAAAAATGCGATTTTCATCGCAATACAAAAAATGGATTACAGCTTTAAGACACCCTGTATATAAATATTTTTTTCAGAAGTTATTCACAAATTAGTTGCTTAATTTGACTATGTAGTAAAATACCCGGTGGATGATACAGAGTGTTATTGTTCGATGAAATTAAATTGGACAAAACTCTTTTATTTCAAATGGAACACCCTATATTTTTTCTCATGTTTAGCTCTACGAGACACTTCTCTACAACTATTATAAACCATTCCCTATACCACATAAATTTTAGAGACATTGCCACTCCTTTCTTATTTAATGGGTAAAATTTATCAACTGCAATAAGAAACTGATTAGTAGGCCATGCATTCAGCGTTTGTCATACTTTTCGTTTATTTAATTTCATAATATGTCAAATAATAAATAAATATTAAACTCGGAAGCAGTTTATCTCTAATTTGTTTATTATTAATTTATTAAAATAATGATTTTAAAAGCATTAAAAACGGCAATAAAATTGGAATAACAACTAATAGCAGCAATAGCAGTAACGACTAGAATAACAATTGAAAAAACAGCAGAAAGAACAAAAACGATATCTAACGTGAATAACTTAAATTTATACTTCTATACAAATATTTTTCTTCTTATTTATTGTGCGAAATATTCAGGTCTGAAAATATGACATAATTATCGGGATGATTCGTAAAATTACAGGAGAGATTTAAAAGAACTAGACATGTTCACCATGAGGATAAAAAAATCTAAATGTAGTAATGAAAAAAGTGGTCATATAAATATTTCGTTTAAGTGTCAGTGCTACACAGATGAATGTAGAAAACAATTCGTCACAGAGTTTGAAAATAGGATTATAAAGAGGAACAAATGTCGAAAATTATGGTACAAATATCATAAATCGTATCAAATACTGAGTGATCGAGATCATCACGCATACTTTAATTTTATGATAAGTAAGGTAAAGGAAACACTTTGACTTAAACCTGAGCAAAACTAAAAGTTCGTTATAAAAAATAATAAAAGTTGTTCGAATTCACTTCCCTTCTCTTCTCTACATAGCTGACTTCTCAACAGATCCTGTGTTACCTTTAGCGTTTCTAATTTTGATTTTAAGGTCATCAACATTCCTTGGAGTTTCGGTATACACTTCAATTTTGATAAATGCGGATAGGAAAAAATCCTGACATATCATGTCTGATGATCTAGTTGGCCACTGGATGGGTCCACCTCTGCCAATCCACTTGTCAGGATAAGTTAATTTCAAATATTGTCTGACTTAAAAAGAGAAATAGGAACTCTGCACCAGAGAACTTTACAATGTATTATCGATGTTCTCATTCATATAATTATCATAATAACGCAACAGTGGGGAATAAGAATGTAATATGTATTGACCAATACCCTAAAATTAAGTTAGTGGAAACCTTGAGTGGAGAGTGTACCTGTCTGGTGGAATGCGGAGGAGCGCCGCCGTGTTGGAGCCATTGCTTTTCCAAAATGTTTGCTGGTACTTGTCCCTATCATGATATTAATTGTAAGTCTTTTTGCAAAAAAGACAAATATTTTAGGCCAGTGTTCTTAAAAAATATGGTCCTGTGACAAAAGTCCCACATATCCCATACAAAAATCAATTTTAAATCGGTGTTGGTCGTCTTCCTCTCTTAACAATCTAGGATTTCTCTTTGCATAATGATGGAAGTTTTGACTAGCTCTAACAGAGTTCGAGAATGATGACTCATTCGAAAACAAAACATTGCCAAAAAATTAAACTGCCCCTGTATCTTATATATAGAAATCAAAGAAATTAAATCTTGCTTGATGATCTTGATTCGTTAGTTTTTGATGGTACTGAAGACAGGGTGAATATTTTTCTTCTTTATAATCTTATTTATCACACTCCGTGACGCATTGTTTTCTTCACTTACCTGCCTAACACTAACATTTGGATTTTCTATTATTCTGCTCAAAATATTTATTTTGGCATTTTCATTATTAACTTCATGTTTTCTTTGTGTTTCTTCATAGTGAATACTTCCAGTCCTTTCAAATCTCTCCTTCAACTTTACGAAACATTTTACATGGGGATATCTCTGCAGACCCGGATAATTCGCACGATAAATTCCTGAGCTAATAAATAATTGCGTCACTTGTACCCAGACAGTAAATCATATTCACTAGTTATTCTTGCGAATAATTAAATATTTTATCTTATTTTTGTTCTAAACTCGTTACCCACAGTGTTGGTTTTCAGACAATTTTGACATATGAAACCAAATAAACGCAAAGTTATGACAAACGATCATTGCATGACCTACTAATCATTTTCTTATGGCAGTTGATAAGTTTAATAAATATGAAATAAGTGGCAATTTTTCTAAAATTTGTGATTTTTGGTATAAGGAATGATTTATAATTATTATAGGGTATTGTCTGGTAGAGCCAAACAAAGAAAAAATATTGGGTGTTCCATTTGAAATAAGCGAGTGTTGGCCAATTTAAACTCATCGAAAGAAACATGTTTTGAAACACTCCGTATAACCCTCCGGTTACTTCATTACATAGTCTAATTCGCGTTTTTGGCACAAACCTCGAAATAATTCAAAAAATATTAGAATTTCAAAACAACTTTTTTTCACAACATATTCTTTATTTGCCATGAGCAATCTATAAATTAAATAAAAATAGAGTTGGTATCGGTAGGGCGAAATTGGGACGCCCTGTATCTTATAGACCTCGGAAAGAAAAGGAGGGGTTACTCTTTCAAAATTTTTCATATATTCAAGTATAACCAATTAATTAAATCCCTAAGATATTTCAGGAAAAAATATTTAAAAATG
Source organism: Rhamnusium bicolor (assembly GCA_029963845.1). Taxonomy (NCBI): domain Eukaryota; kingdom Metazoa; phylum Arthropoda; class Insecta; order Coleoptera; family Cerambycidae; genus Rhamnusium; species Rhamnusium bicolor. The sequence goes on along the minus strand of JANEYF010002551.1, from coordinate 142,367 downwards.
GTGGATATTCTTCAGAAATCTAAAGTTCTGTAATTGACAAATATACGCATGTGGTACTATCTAGAGATGTCCTGTAGAAATTAAAAAAGGATATTAATTTCTGTGATCTGTTAGAGTTCTCTACCAGTCAACGTACTGAAACTCGAGGTGACAGCTTCTGGGATATTTTACCTTATGTATATAAACTGTGCCAAATTAAGTAACCCCATTTGAATCATTATTTACAAAAATGCGGAATGCATTACAAAACTTTTATTTATTGAAAATTAAAGTATAGATATTCAACTTTTATTCTTATTGATACTGAATTCTAAAACTTATAAATTACATCCTCCAGATGTCCGTAATTGCGATCGATGTGGGGTTCTACAAAATTTTAGGATTAGCGGCGTCAATGATTAACCTTGCTAGCGAAAATAGGTCGACGCGACGTTAAATAAGTGATTAAGGAAGAGTTAAATATTTAAATATTATGTGATATTCACAATCTCTCCAAATTCTTAAGAAATTTTTCTTTCTATTGTTATCATGACTGATTTAAAGGGAAATAATTATTGTATTTAAATTATGTAAGTTGTAGGAAACACTGATTAAATCTTTAAGTCAAATTACTAATGTATACATTTATTTATATATGTAAGTACATCTAATGATATATGTATAATTATCTAAAACTAGGTTATATTTAATTACACTATAAACTATTGATTTTATTTAATATCTACCACGTCGTCAATTTAAATAATATAATACTGTGCATTTTTAGCTAAAGACAACTACAAACGAAACATACAGAGAAAAAAGTGATTGTAATTAGCAAACTATGTCATACTAATATATTTAATTTACAAGTTCTAATAATAAATCTACAATTAGATTTCTCTTTTATTATATACAATTCCTTTGATATTTATATTTTAACAATATTTTATTTCATTTGAAAAACCATTAAACATTTGACTACCTATACAAAACAAAGATTTTGTATAGAATAAGTTGACATGTATATGACTATACTGGGTGACAACGAGATTAGTCCCATTTCAATTTCTGGATCGTTTCTAGGAACAAAAATATGAAATGATGTGACGGAGAAAGTCATATTTGGCACTTTTTGGATGAACAATTTTCACTTTCGATCTAACCGGAAGTAGCTTCAACTTTTGATTTTTAAATAGGTTAGGTTAGGTTTGTTGTGAATGGGTCTCAGTAGACCCTCCACTGCGGCCATCAGCAGGCCTATTGTGGCTCACGCCTAATTATATTTCACCCAATAAGTTCAGTCTCTTAATGAAACTGATAACTTTATTGGGTGAGAATGTGAGAATGAAAGAAATTATTTGTCACAAAGTGATAATTTGGATAAAGGAGTTGATGTTACCTCTATATTTTCTGTTTTTATTTTTTCTTGGAGGCAGTGGTTTTCCAGCAAAATGCAAAAAATCAAACGCGTGTATAAACGAAGAATTAGACTGAGAATAACTAAAATCGTCCATAACTGGAAAATGGTATTACATTTTCGGTGATATTTAGCATACGTAAATTTCTAATAAACTATTAGCCCTCTATGCGGTAAAGACAACAACAGATACAAGAAGAGAACAGATATTTTTTATAGTTTTAATGGATATTCTCTGGTGGCTATTTTGCAATAACGATTATATCTACTCAACACCCAGATCATGCTAATTCAGAATTTATATAATTTGCCATGTTGAAATAAAAATAATAATAAGTGATATAAGCAGAAAATTTACAGCGTATTTATGTTGAGAGCATGAAAATTGATATTGGTAATTAGGTAGTTTTTTTACGTAAGTGAACTGAATTAACCATCATGATATTTTATATGGTGGTTAATTAAAAAACTTATATTTTACTACTCATTCTCGTTTGTGTTTGGTGTGTATGACCTGCTAGTTTATAAAAATTCTCTGCATTAGCCAAAGATTATAAATTTAGCACATGATAAACAACACTACACAACATGTTCAAACCACCACTATCAAAAAGCAACGTGTTTCATATAATGTATGTATTTACATTACTAGTAATTTACATATATAAAAAATTTCACCAAAAAATAATACGCTTAGTCTAATTCCCTGTTAATATAGGTTCATGATTTAGGCACTTTTCTGGAAAACTTTTGCCTACATGAAAAAAATGAAAGCTACTAGAACTAGTCAAATTTCAATTTTCCATTGATACCCTTAAGTTTTCTAAAATAACAAATTTCGCCCCGCACCTCTATAATAGTTTCCATAAATGTACTATTGAAGTGGAGGAATAAAATTAGAACGACAGCTACATTAATGTGCGTCTGTCGGAAAAAGAATTGCAACAAACTGGAAGAGACAATAGCAAAGTCATCTGATGTGGTGAATCTTTGTACAATGTGGACAAAACTGATGGGGTTTGTGATTTTTGGACAAAGAGAGATCCTACAATAAAACGGATAAAACATAAGTGACCCAGATTTTTGAGACAAATTCAATCAATGTAATCAGATTTTAGTTATTTTCTCTTTATTTGCGTTATTCAATTTTCTTCATTCTATAACGATTTTTAAATCTAGGTACCCTTATTTTTGGATAAGGTATCATAATATGTTTCTTATATCCAATGCAGTTTTTAAAGATGATTGCAATAATCTTCTTTTGTTTCCAAAATATAATCTAAACTTATAATTGTTTTAAATGGAGTGCATAATTCAAACGATGTTTCAGTAATAGACAAACGACGAAATTAACCCATATTAAAAGACAGTTTTAATTCTGATAATTTCTGATTCCAATTAATCAAAAATTAACTCTGCGTTTTAAAAAATGGTAATATAGTAGTATATTATATCACTTAAAAACAAAAGAAGATGGAAAATTTTCTGTAATTGAAAAACTGCATAACATACAAACATTTTGTTTGAAAATATCCTAAACGAGATATAAACAAATTTTAAAAATCGCTAGTAATAAAAAAAAATAATAATAATGCGAATACAAAAATATGTATTTAAAATTTGCTTGTACCAATGAATATTTCTCGAAAAATTAGTTGACATGTTATGTGTTTCATTGACTCCTTGTATCCATGACTTCAATTTCCATACAATTTAGTCCATCTTGTACTTTAATTCATAGGTGCATTAAATGCTTCTTGTATGTCTGTCTTTTAAATATCCAGTCACTGAGGTGTCTAAAATATGGGGGGTAATATACATTTTCCGGTGGACTCTTATAGTATCAGCAGCTCCCTCGCATTGAGTGATATCCTGACTTTCATTGGAAGATCGGAAAGATTCAACGAGGAAGCAAGGGAAGTGCATGGCTGAGAGGCCAACTTACCGAGTGTCAGTCTCTGCTGCTACCATTACCATTACTAGTACCATTACCATTACGGAAGAACGTATAGAAATTGTTCTCTCCTACAAAAAAAGTTACAAAAATGCCCAGCCTCCCCAGATTCCTTCTAGACCATTAATAAAATCGTTGCAAACAATTTTTTTCATCAGAAGGAAATTTATCACCCCGTCTTTTTTGGTTTTCGAAAATTTTGATTTATAAAATTATGACACTTTGAAATTTAAGTTCTTCGTCGTGTAAATTTCAAAATGTTTTAACTTTACAAAAAAATCAAAATTTTCAAAAACAAAAAAAATAACGGGGTGATAAATTTTCCTTCTGATTACGAAAAAAAAGTGTTGCTTGGGTTTTAGGTTCCATTACTGAGATATGGTACAACCTAAATCCATCAGCCGCCACTGGTCGTAATCATATGTCAAGTGACATTGCAATTTGCAGTAAATTCGCGGCGCCCGGCTCGCTTCTTGCTGCCCGTAATGTTCTTTCAATTGAAAGACTCGTGAAAATGTCGCCAATAATCGAATACCCTCAGTTCGTTACTATTCACAGCAATTGGGCATTTCCGGAAGCTCCATGCAATGAATTTTAACGAAAGATCTGGATCTACATGCATACAAAATTCAGTTTATTGCAAAACTGAAACCTACAGACCATAGGCACCGACGTGTGTTTGACGACTGGATCCTAGAACATATTATAGGTGAAGCTGAAGTTTGTAACAAAATTATCTTCAGCGACGAAGCCCATTTCCACCTAGGCGGATACGTTAATAAGCAAAATTGTCGCACATGAAAACCTTCGAATGACTAAAGAACAACCAATGCATACACGTGTGGTTTTTGGCTGAAGGCATCATTGGGCCATTCTTTTCTGAAAACGAGGATGATGAAAGATTACTGCCAATGATGAATCCTATCGTAACATAGTGACAACATATTTATGGCCACAATTGGAAGATATAAATCTCGAGTATAAGTTATTTCAGCAAGACGTGCCACACGCTTTATTGCGGACAAATTTTAATGTTCCAATTTCACCAACATGGTGACATCAATTGGCTGGCAAGATCATGCGATCTAACGATCTGGACTTTTTCCTTTGGAGATTTGTGAAGCACAGAGTCTATGCAAAGAATCTAGAGTCAATCGACGACCTAAGGACAACCAGTCGAGTTATTGTGCAAAAATGTTACTAAAAATTTCGCCAAAGAAGTGGACATCTGCAGAGGAAGCCGGGAGGCATTTCGGAGATACTGTGTTTCGACCATAATTCCTATGGCCTTACTTTACGCTGAAATGACTAAAGAGGCAATTTTCTAAAAATTATAGATTTCATTCAAAAAACAAATCTCCAAATTCAGACAATTTAGATAAGGGAATTTACCAACATTAAAATTATTGTACCACGCTCAAAAAAGGACGCTCTTATTATTTTATTTATTGCTTTTATTAGATGGGACCCAAAATACTGAGGTCGCATCGAGTGCAACAAGAGCTAGTTACGGCACTGAATATTAGTCCAGACCTGCATCTCGATCAAGTCAAATTGATAGCATTGTTTCTATTGGAATATTTAAAGTACAAACATTCCACTATTAGAGTTTTTTCCTCTATAATGGGCATAAAGCATTTGCATTATTATTTAAACCGCAAAAAATTGCTGTCACGGTATTAACATGTAAATATTTTATTACGTTCATGCAATACCTCAACTGATTATCATCATGCAAAAACAAGACAGAATGTATAATAAAAGCATGTGGTATCTGTTCGTGTTGGATTTTGCTTTTGGGGTCGAGAACGGCTGCAGTGACTGATAAACACGAAAACAAAGTAACGTCGAATGTTTTAAATAACTGTTATTTGGTGTAAAGGAAAATAACGAGTTGTTTATGGCTGGTACATGCGATTTTGTTAATGACTTTCGAATAACAACTGGTATTTTTTATGTTTATGATAGCTCAGGGTATTTTTAGTAGACACGTTTGAGTCAATGTTGTAATTAATGTTTAACGCTAATGGCTATATTTTAAGAAAATAGGTTTGGAATGTTAAGTGCACGACTACTTTGAAAAATTTTTGGTACATTTTACAAATGACACCATTAAGTGAAAATAACAGGCATGCATCATTTTTCTGTGTTTTGAAAAATCTGCCAGAAGAAATGTCAACAACGTTAAGTTTCGGAGAAAAAATGAGATTATAAACCTTAATGTTCGCTCAATAATTGATAAATTCAGTGATGTAAAAAACTTTATACTTAAAAACTTTTACTCATATCCCAGATTCAATGAATGAAATTCCCAATTACACGATTGTTATAAAACAAGATCATGGTGGTGGACTTATGTTATGTCATAAGTAGTATCAAAATTAACATTATTGAAATTTCATCTATTTCACCTATTAAAATTCTGATTGTGAAACTTACTATTTGTCATTAGGATTAGGAATCATTTATCATTCACTTGAAACAAACTACACTAGTTTGTCATATTTTTTAATATTGCTAGACCAATAATTGAAAAATTTTGGGAACACAGATTTGATATGAAATATTGAATGTACGTTAAAAACATCTACATCATACCACTATTCATTTAAAAAAGTTTTTGTTGTACTGATATAGTTATCTAAGTTTAATAATCTAGAATAGTATTGAAACAGATATTAAAATTGCATGGAATCAATCATCTACTTATAAGATCAATTTTACTGATATTAAAACTAAACTTACTACGGGGACACGATACCGCTTTGATTAGAATAAGTTGCAAGAATAAAATACTATTACACACATTCAATACATTCAATATGCATTCAAAAAAAAAAAACTAAATGTGGCAAAACATCAAACAATTTTAAAAAGTGTCACATTTTATTTGGTTCGTATTACGGCATTTTTAGAAAAAAAATAATAAAACAATTTTTGGGTATTACATACATAAGCATCTTTTCAAACCTAATATGATACAATAACAAATACCTATAGTTTCTTACATTTTATTATATACCGAAAGCTTTCATACTAGTGCATTCAGATAAGAATGACAGTATAACATGTAAGTAACTATAGTAGTACAAGGTACTTAACTTGTTGTCCTAAAAAAAACTATAACATAAAAATTGATGAGAATGTATAGTAGGAGATATCGATTTAGAGACGGGACGTTCGGGGTAAGACGCTACAGAACACAGAGCCGGATTTATCTGTATTGCTCGCTCGTTTACTTTTTCAATGTAAGTTTTTGTGCTCAATTCAGCTAGTGACAATTTAACAATTGTAGAAAAAGGTATTAATATGAAATAAAAGTATTAACTTGAAATAAAAGTACTGAATTTAAAGTATTGACTACACATACAGTAGTTGCCGTATTCAAGTTCGCTTAATATAAATGGTTACTACTCAGTAACAACCGCGAGCAAGTATGAGCATTTCTTGCTAGGAAAGGATGGGTATGAAATATTAGTATAGAATAACGATATTATTTAAGAAGTAACAAGAAACCTTTAAAAACAAAATAAAAATAATAAATTTACTCTTATAATAGCAACAGAAACAAATATTTTCCTCAATAAATAAACTAAAAATAAATTCTAATAGAAAAGTTATTACTATAATAAAAACAGAAAAACGTATTTTTGTCGAAATGGAAAAAAAATATATTAATAAATATTAACATCCCGAGAAAGAATATTACTCAAGCACTGCACTACGAAAGCACAAAAATGGAGATAAATAATACAGTTGATATCACAAAATTCACTTCTTTCACTTTACCTAACCTCACATCGCTTCTTCCTCTAAATCTTCGCCATTCGCACTCTCTTCTTCATTTTCAGTCTATAATATACTTCTCATAATTTTTCGTTTGCAGGAGTTTCAAGAGTTGGGCTTTATTATAATTTTCCTCATAACAGAGATCATGTTCCATTAAAAAAATTTGTAACTCCAGTTTAGTAGAACTCTTGTTAGGAATTTTATACAGTTGTCTCGAACAGTACTTCACTTTGCCAAGAACAATAATGCTATTCGGTTTTAATTTTGGAATTAGGGTATTTTCAAACCATTCCTCAAATATTTCTCCCTCCATATTCTTGTGGCAATCTACGTTACAGTCTTCCATGGTTTTCGCACAGTTTCAGTGCATTATGAACCCATCCGTCACTAATCCAACCGTGTCTCTTTATTAGGGACAATGAATTGGTTGACATTTCCTAGATCCATCAGTCCATCATTTTTTTACGTTGTCATGAGTATCACACCAAGTTTCATCTAGATAATAAATTGATCTATTTTCCTTTCTAAGTTCCTTTTATCTCTTCTAGATATTAATTTTGACAATCCACTATTCGTCTGCTTTCCATAATCGTCATGAGTTTATTAATAGTTTGAATTGATATTCTTTATCACTTTAATCACTATCATTTTCACAAACACAATAAGATGTAGATATACAGGCATCATTTTTACATTAAATACTATAACCTTAAATTATTTTCAAAAACACACCAGTAAATAAACAGATATAAAATAATTATTACTTATAATATTACATTTACCATATTATTACACAACTCACTGAAACACTATAACCTTAAATTATTTTCAAAAATACACTAGCAAATAAACGGATATAAAATAATTATTACTTATAATATTATACTTACCATATATTACACAACTCAGTTCAACACGATAACCTTCTTAAAATATTTTCAAAAACACACTAGCAAATAAGCAGATATCAAATAATTATTACTTATAATATTACACTTTCTCCTACAACGCACTGCTAAACAAACCTGTAATAAAACTAATTGCGGACCTGAAGTAACACAGAATGTAAGTGAAACTCCGCCTCGGTTGTGTGCCAACAAAAAAGACCAATAATCTTTTTTCGCTTTAATGTAAGCGATGTAAAATACGTAAGATGTCATGTGTCAGACATTTTTATCCCTAATGCGCGTCTTACCCCGCACGTCCCGTCACTAAAGTGATTTCTTCTACTATACTTTGAGGTTTAGTGAAAGAAAATCGGTAATGCTGCAGCACGTGTGCGATGGTGGGTAGCCGCCATCTTGGAAATAATGATAAGACTGATTTTGTGAGGAAAAAATTTATTTTTAAACTTAAAAACAAAACTCTAAAATTACTAGATATGCCAAAATAATACTTTTAGATATAAACACATGGATTGAAAGTCTGCTGGTTATAAGTAAATGACATTTTGAAAATAATGTTGGTAACTTATTAGATATCCAGTCCCACGTACAGTTGATTTCAATAAAAACTGGTACCCTTTCTTTTAGCTATGTAAATCATTCGTTCTTTGATTGATATTAATAATCTTACAAATGTCACTTTGACGTTAACCAGTGGCGTCATTATTAAAAATGGTTCGACATCTAACAGATATTCAAAACTTTCGAATTGTTTCTAAAATTGAAGATGGTTGGTCCATAAGAAGACTTGCTGCTGAATACAATGTGAGTAAAACCACGATAATGAGTGTTAAAAAACAATGGGAAACCAACCAAACGGTATCCCGTAAAGTTGGTTCTGGTAGGCCCAGAAAGAGCAATAATCAAGAAGATGAAAATCTTATAAATTACCTAATAGAAAACCCTTTTCAGACTGCAGTAAATGCAAATTTCCCTGCTTCGGTATCTACTGCTTGCAGAAGAATAAAACTACAAAGCGACTTGAAGAGTTGTTCAGCGGCTAAAAAATACAAACTTTCAGAAGAAAAGAAGCAGGGTAGGATTATTTTTGCACTCAACTATATAATCAATGATGAAAACTTCTGGGGACAAGTTGTCTTTTTTTGACGAAAAGGTTTTTAAATCCTGCATGGACATGTTCGCGTATATAGGCCTCCTTCCACTAGATACGACGAAAAATATACTTTCGATCCACAAATATCAGGAAGGTTCAAGACTTCAGGCAGTTTTAGACGCTAATGGAGCAATGACAAAATATTAGTTAATTCTGTATTACGTAATTAAAGTTCATTTATTTTATTTTTTTTATTGTATTTTTATGTTCAGTTTGCATTGTTTACATTTTTTTTTAATCTCAAGTGGTATTTTTGTGTTTTTATTTTAAAAATAGAATTATCATTATTCAGTTAGTATTTTAATTACCATTAGTAGAATTATCCGTAACAAATATTATTTTTTTAAACAATAATATGGCAGGCTTGAAAATGTTTTGAAAAAGTTATTTTCTAATTATTTTTTTAAAATTCCATTTGAATAAAATAAAGAGAAAGGTTTAATAAGTTTAAAGACACAAAGAAAACCGATCTCCTTCAAAAAACCTAGGTTCGGGGTAAATAACCTCTTCTCCACCCCTCTCTCGACATGCCTGGCCAGCCCTATTTACAGACATATGCACACAACTAAACTATTAAGATTTTCGATTACAAGAGTTGTACCAGTTTTTTTTTGTAATCAAGTGTACAACAAAAATGACACTGCGTTGGTAATGTCTATTGCTTGTCTCTAGTTACAGATTTTCTAAAATTAGGAATACGCCCCTCTCACCCTTCCCCCCATCTTTTTACCATAGCCACTCTATATGAGAAATATTTATTTACTACACATGATCATAACATTAATTGACGATGGATCGTGATAGTCCAGGTTAGTTTAGTTGATTACACTGATCAATCTCTGGTATCTTTTAATTTTCATGAATCATGGATATCTCTTCATCTTCTATTGGAGTAGGTCGACTGTTACATATTTCACCATCATATTTGCCACACATAGAGGTGTATGTAAGGTTCCCGCGGCGATATTTGTATCTTTTATTACAATCTACTTTGCAGTTACAGAAAACCTGTTTAAGTAGGTTTTCGGTGCGGAAGTCAAGTGTAGGGATTGATAACAAACGGCCTCCTTCTTTCTGCCATCTCCCAACAGTAGCTTAAAGCCAGACTCCATGCCAAGCCTGTACTTGGTGGAAAACTCGAAAATTGTGTTGTGCAGCTCTGGAAATTGGTGGAAGTATCGAGAGATAAAACTTTCTGTAGATCGGTTGTTTCGCTATAATTTTCTTACAACATTTGAATCTTGTTTTGTTTAAGCCATCGGCTGAAACAAGACCATTGTATAATGTATAATATTGTCAGGAAACATTCTCCAGCTTGGGCAATAACTTCATGCGATGAATCTTTATTATTGAATACAGCTACTTTCCCTCTTAATTCTTTGTTGGATTGCAAAAGTTTGAAAGCTGGCTTTTTCCCTTTTTTAAATAATAAAGACGTTATGTTACAACCTGTGACCGCAAGTAAGAAAAGAAGTAAAGCTGTAGTTGACAGTTCTCAAGGTTATTCCCCAAATAGAAAAACTTTGTAGCTAGAGCGTAGAGGATATAGCAACTTGGCCAATTGAGCATGAGCAGGTCTTCGTAGTGTGAACTGTGCCATAAAATGAGGATTCCTATAAAACGTGGATGCTAGCGCCTCTATCAGTTTAATTTTTTACTAAATTTTATAAATGTCAATGTCAAACATATAACTGAACTAGTTGCGCCAGCAACGTGCTCCGCTCCATCAACATATTTTCGCCTCCCACCACCACTCACAACCCGCAACACCATATATTTGGAATCAGCAAACTCAAATCTTCATATTTATAAGTAGAGCTGTCCGAGGTCACCTGGCCGACAGAGCCGTCATATGACTCATATGTTTATGTTTACATCATATCATAATACTTGAATAAGTACAGTAAATGGAAATAAATTTTAACAATAACGTTACATTTTATAAAAATTTGTATAAAACTCACCCTTTTAAGCAGATTTATGAAGTAGTTTGGTTGTCGTCATCACAAAGTGGGGAAGATCTATAGTATAATAGCATCAGGTATGTTTCTACAGCTGTCTCCGTCAGCGATGTTCGCTTTGGTGAAAAAATATGTTTTGCATTTTGAAAATGACCATTCGACATCTACGGATGTAATACAGGCATAAGTAAAACAATCTGTGAACTCACTTAACGAAGTTGTAGATGCACCATCACAAATTTGTCTTAATTTGCTAAAATCAGGATCTTTCTGTAATACACTCTCGAATTTTTCACTAACGCGATTATTTTTTGCGTCATTTATAGCCTGTAGCTGTGTATTTACGTCGTCCACTATTTGCAGCGATTCCACTAACGACAACGAACTATTTTGCAATTTTTCTATTGCGTCGTGTAGTCCTCTATAATTGTTATTAATAGTTTTTAAATCTGTTTCAAGGGAAACGTCTTGAAAGCTTGTCTGGCTTTCCCTAATAGCTGCAGCCTTGTTAGGGTTGAACTGTAGTATCACAGCTTTTATTTGTTGAAAATATTCAGCATAATAAAAAGCCGCTTTCAACCACGTTCTCCAACGTGTAAGAATCGGCTCTGGTGGTTCAGGGATACCAGAACACTGTCTGTGAAATGCTCGAAGCCGTTTAGGAGATTTGAGAAAAACTTTTTTTGTATTTGCTATTAATGCATCTACCTCTTGAAAACATTTTCGAATCGTTTCTGCCACAAGATGTAACGCATGCACTTTACACGTAACATATAAAAACCTACAATTGTCTCTTTGAAAAGAACGGCCTACCATGCGCATTGTCGCAGCACCATCAGTCACAAGCATCAATACTTGACTTGTTGAAAGTTCAAATTTTTTGAATGTCTCCAACACCCCACGCGTATTTATTTCGCCAGTACACGCAGTTAGTTTTTTTTACTAGCTAGTAAAAGTGGAAATGTTAGTTTAAGAGGGCCCAGTATACGTACTATAATATTTAAAATAGAATTTTTTTTACAATCTGTCGTCTCGTCAATACATAACCAGAGCCGTGTATTTTTTAATCCACATTTAATCCTATTTACAATGTCTTCACGAACAGCTGGAATATATCTACGTAACGATGTACGACTTGGTAAGTTCACCTGGGGATTGTATTTATTCCAAAACTTCCGAAATGGTTGTTTATCCAGTATGTGTAGCGGAATATTACAGGCTATTAACATTAACAATAAATCAAACATAAACTGAGTTGTCAAAGGCATGCCATTTTTTTTATTTTGATGTTACACGGTGTTGATATGACGACGACAATCTGTTTTGTGCCAGCACATTAAGTCTTGATTACAAACTTTACAAATTATTTTGCATCCGTCATAGAATAAATCCGGAAATTCACAAATAAATTTATTCACTGTGTCCGCGTACGGTCGTTTTTTACCCTTTGGCGCGTTTGACATTATGTATAATTTATAGGTACAACCTCACGCATCAACCTTTCAAATAAGACTGCAGCGTAAATCACTTCTAAATCGGCACGTGTGACGCCATCGCAAGACCGTGGCTGTACTCCAGCCACCTCGGACAGCTCTATTTATAAGTTTTTAACTTTATAGTTTGTTTTAAGAAATTTTACTCTATTTGGGGCTATTGATCTTGCACTGTAGGTGTTTGTTACTGTTAGCATCAGAGTCAGCAAACTAGCCCGAAGTCCAGGATCGGTAGCTACTACTGCCTCATATGGTTGTCAGAAGGACATACGTAGATAAATAATAGCAAAAATATAAAATTAACAACGAAGTGCGTACCACTTGATACAATGTACTATTCAGAATAACTGAAGTCTGCCATTGCATTAGCATAAATGGTCAGAACTAATATTCGCTCTGCAGTCGTGGCTGTTAAATTTGAGCGAATTGGTTTGTACATATTTGTATAGTATATCCCAAGTCAGTTGGAACGATATGGAAACGCCGACAAAAGAATTTAAACGGCCGACAAAGGGATTTACTCATTTAATGGATAAATTCCTTTGTCGGCGTTTTTATATTGTTTCAACTGACTTTGGAAATACTTATACAAGGGAAATAACGTTCCACATGTATCGAGGTTAGTAGTGCAAATTGTAAATGGTTAACATGGGCAGACACTGACAAACTGCGCTGATATAAAAACCACTAGAAGATGGGACAAGGTCACCGAGTTTTAATTGAGTTATCTTCAAATTACTGACTGCGAAACTGTTGTTTTACTTTGCGCATCGAAATACGAATTTATTAATAAGGCAGATCTACTCTCGCCCCATACGTATTTCTAAAATAATTAAATAATTGCGAAGTACCGAACTAATGTTTATAATAATATTAATTCTCATAAACGTATATTAACATTTTAATCAAAAGACTTAATTGAAATGGAACTTTTATATTTTTCCATAAATTAATAATCATAAAAGCAGCAAGATTCCTTTAAAAACTTGTAATTAGTTGAAAGAACATAAAGAGAATAATCAGCAACGATAATGGTGTTGAAGTTTCTCACTTTTAATGATGCTTTTAACTTTTATAACTTTTTGGTTATTTCCTCAGTACCATTAGGAATTTTGCTGCCATAATTAAAATTCACTATAATTACATCAGTCACATGTCATAATTTTAGTTATTATAATCGCACATATAAACGAGTTAGTTGATTTTTTTGAAAATATGCATAATCTAGAATTATATCGTTTAAAAAATATATCTATATATAAATTTATCATGACCATTTTCGTACATTATTGCACTAAAAGAAGAAGAAAATGTATAGAAAATTCCGTTCAACTGACATTTGGAATATTGTAATACTGTGTTTTATGTAATTACTAATTAAACTTTGATTGAAAATAAATTTAGTATGCCCCCAAATTTTCCAAACTTCCCAAGTACTATAAATCGGGGTTTTCTATATTTAATTTTAGATCAAAATTATAAAAAATTAAAGCTAAAAATCAAAAATCCGACTCGACAGGTTGATAGAGAATTTCGAAACGTACATTTAAAGAAAAGTTTTTGATAACATTAACTTGAAAACCTGTAGACTAATTTGGGTGGCATTTTTTCCAATTGGAGCTTCATCCCACTCTGCGTTACGGCCCTGCTTTGCCCTATCTAACAATTTCCCCACCATACGCGGGGATGCTAGGTTGGTAACGGACCAGGTGTCCGGCGAGGGTCATATACAGTGTATTGTTTAATTGTTAATAAAATTGTTCTGAATTGAATTGGGGATTATAGACGTGCTACCGAAAGAGATTTTCCAGTTCAGCATTCGGGTTTTCACGCTTAGTGACTGACACTACATCAGCACCTCGCCGGCTTCCTTGCCTGGTGTCGAATGTGAGACTGAGTTCACTTGCGGTTCCTTCTGCTGCCTTGGACAATCCTGTGACCATTTCTACAAATTCATATTGTTTTACAAACCGCAAGAGGGAATCTGAGTTCTTGAGGATGTTAAATGCCATACTCAGTCCTACTCAGACATGCGTACACTCCAGTCTCAAGAGTTTTTGATCCCTAATGATGTGGGAGGTACGTACACTCGAGGATGAACACTTCTGTACATATTCATCATCGTGGAGGAATCTCTGTTTAACTGGCGCAGTTCGACTAGCGTCCACTTCACTACTCCAAAAGAGTAGAGCAAAACGGCCAGCATATTAGTCGCAGACACCTTCCTTATTCTTCCCCGAAAGATTAAAAGACCAAATATTTCGAAGTACGTATCTGTACTTGCCGCGGTGAGAGGGTATTTTATTTGTGTTATATCCTAGATATGCCTTTGTTGCACATCTAGGTATGTATAGTATTATATAGGTATCATCGGCATCCAGATGTCTTAGGATGCTTCCGTCTGTGAGCTGCATATGTCCAGATAAGTCGCCCGCATCATCCTCTCTTGAGGTGGACGTCTGCACATTTATCCAACCCTAAATCCATATAAATTGTCTGTTTGAATTCTATCACCACCCTAACAGTGTTTTCGAATAAAGTTTAAGGCCATTCATATGAAACAGATAAGTCACCTTATGCCATCGGCCGCTGCATATTCCACATAGATAATTACAGAACTGCTCTCTCGTAACCAGCTTTGCACCAGATGTTTTAGTGAAGCGAGTCCTCAAGAGCAGCAGCAGCTGTTCTATGTATCTCACTAATTTTACTGATACCACAAGTGTAACAATAGCTCGTGTGGTGTATCAAATACCTAGCACTAAGTAGTTCAGGATAGATTCAGCTTGTATTGAACAGTATCCTGTATAATACTGTCTATCAGCACGCTGTGTTTGCAACAGATTGCAGGGACAGCCTGCTGATGGACCTGCTGACAGACCATGCTCTTCATGTATCTACTGGAAGACCGGATCAACAGACCTCAGTGTCGTGACATACAAAATACGCGTAAATATCATATAGAAGGAATTAAGGCAACTAATCGGCTGGTAATTTTTTAGGTCAGAAAGATCCTCCTATTAGGGGATAAGTATAGTACGTCTCTCGACAAACCAGTTCGAAATCTGCTGCCCCTCGCTCAACCATGTGTTCAAAAATTTGCACCAGACGGCGGTGAATGAAAGCAAAGTTCTTCCATCATCAGTTGTTTATGCTATTTTGGCAAAGAGCAACGAAGTACTTAGTGCCAACAGGAGCTTGTTCGATTTCATTCGTACTTGTTGTAGGACACACTTGTCTACGGCAGAAGTTCTCGAAGTGTACCATCGCTGGAGTGTCGCTGTTTAATGTATGCGTCATTTTGTAGATTCTCTTCCAGAAGATTTCGACATCTACTACGGTCGGCGGATTATCGACAACATGTTGTGATTCTTGAAAGAGGCGGGGGGATCTGTACCGAACAACTTGTTTGTTTCAGACTCCTCACTCGGCTTTTCAATATTTTCTCTATAGCCATAAGTGCTCGAATTCTCTCTAATTTTTTTTTTTTTTTTTTCGGTTCCCCGATGCCGGTCAGTCCTCCCGTGGCCTCCGACGCCTCACGGGAGTCGCGCCGGCGCATTAACTACAGCCACTCCCCACATCCCGCAGGGTTAGTGACTGCAGATACCAGAATCGTGTGCCCTAAGCAGACGGAGAGAACCCAGAATGACCGCTTTCTGCATTTGACCTGCCAGCCACTCGGCTGGTTTTTGGCAGGCCGGTATGATCTTTAGTTCCGAGAGCAGCGTAAGCTTTATCCCTCCGAGTACACCGATAATAAGGACGACCATTTTGACCGAGTAGCCTGGGTACAGCACTTGGAGCTCGTACCGGAGATCGCGATATTTGGTCCGTTTCTCCTCCTCCTTCAAGGTGATGTTTCTCTCCGCAGGTGCCGAGAACTCGATGACATACATCACCTTGAGTTGATGGTCGAGGAGGACTATGTCAGGCTTGTTGGCTTGGATTAGCCTGACAGTCGGGAACGAGTAGTGCCAGTAAATCCGGCATTTCTCGTTCTCGACAACGGACTCAATATCTCCGGGGACGTAAGGCAGCACTGGTGTCTGGTCTACCCCGTACGAGTGTCTTAGATTGTAGTATAGCACTCGTAAGGCCATGTTATGTCGGTGGATGTAGGCCGAAATCGCATATATGGGGCATGCAGAAAGTAAATGCATGAGCGATTCCGGCGCCTGATGGCAGGTCCTGCAGTTGATATCAGGAACCTCTACACGCCACACGTGGCTACTGGCAGGCCATAATGAATCCCTCGGTCTCCGACTTAAGCCCTGCTGACCTTAGAAAGGCGAAGGTCAGCCTGGTCGATAAACCCAGTGTTTCGATGTTCTTATAGAAGACAACATGCTGGGGTTTATCGACGTGCTGCCGAAACAGATTTTTCTGTTCGGCAGCTTTAATTCGGGCTTTCAGACGATTTGGCTGAAGTTCGGTGACTGACTCAACATCAGCACCTCGCCGGCCTCCTCGCCTGATGTCAAATGTGAGACCGAGTTCATCTGCGGCTCTTTTTGCTGCCTTGAACAATCCTGCGCCCACTCCTACAGTTTCGTGATGTTTTACGAACCGCAAGAGGGGATCTGAGCTCCTGAGTATGTTACATGCCATACTCAGTACTACTCTGCCATGCGTACACTCCAGGCTCAAGAGTCTCGGCCCCTCCGTTGACGTGGGAGGTACACACGAGCAACGGACGATCTAGGATGAATACTTCTGTGAATATTCATCATCTTGCGGGTATCTCTGTCTAATTGACACAGCTCATCTACCCTCCACTTTACTACTCCGAAGGAGTAGAGCAGAATTGGAACGGCAAGCATATTAGTTGCAGACACCTTGTTCTTCCCCGAAAGTTCGGAAGACCAAATCTTTCGGAGACGGTGCCTGTACTTGCCGCGGAGAGAATCCTTTATTTGTGTTACATCCTGGATGTGCCTTTGTTGCACACCCAGATATGTATAGGTCTCTCCGGCATCCAGATGTCTTAGGATGCTTCCGTCTGCGAGCTGCGCATCTTCAGGGAATTCCCCGCATCGTCCTCTCTTGAGGTGGACGACTGCACATTTGTCCAACCCGAACTCCACTCCAATTGCCCGCGTATATTCTTCGACCACCATAAGAGCGTTTTGTAGTTCACGCTCTCCGGAGGCATAAAGTTTAAGGTCATCCACATAAAATAGATGGGTGACCTTATGCCTCCGGTCGCTGGGTGGTCCACATTGATATCCGCGGATTTGGCGGAACCCAACAGACAACGGCAGCAGTGAGATGCAGAAGAGGAGAGGACTAAGGGAGTCACCCTGGAAAACTCCTCTCCTGAATGCCACCTGCTCTGTCGTGACCCGCTGTGCACCTGATGTTATGGTGAAGCGGGTCTTCCAGAGCGGCAGTAGCTGTTCTATGCATCTCACTAGTGGTGCTGGTACCGCAAGACATTCGAGCAAGTACAACAATAGCTCATGTGATGTTGTATCAAATGCCTTGCGGTAATCAATCCAGGCCATCGATAGATTCCGCTTGTATTGCACAGAATCCTGTGTAATACAGCGGTCTATCAGCAGGCTGTCCTTGCAACCTGCCATGCCCTTCTTGGCACCACGCTGTTCGTGTATCTGCTGGAAGACCGGATCAACAGACCTCAGTGTCCTAGCATACAAGATACGTGTAAATATCTTGTAGCAGGAGTTAAGGCAAGTGATCGGCCTATAATTCCTCGGGTCGGAAAGATCCCCCTTTTTGGGGATAAGCACAGTACGTCCCTCGACGAACCAGTCCGGAATCTGCTGCCCCTCGTTCAACCATGAGTTGAAAACTCACGCTAGACGGCGGTGAGTGGAAGGAAATTTCTTCCACCACCAGTTGTTAATGCAGTCTGGGCCCGGGGCAGCGAAGTTCTTGGTACCAACAAGTGCTTGTTGGACTTCCTCCGTACTGATTGCCGAGCACACTTCTTCTGGCTCTTCAAGATGTTTGTGGCATAGAGCCTCGAAGTGTGCAATTGCTGGAGTGTCGCTATTGAACCCCCTTATTTTTTTTTTTTTTTATTTCGGAATATCCGATGCCGGTCAGTCCTCCCGTGGCTTCCGACGCCTCACGGGAGTCGCGCCGGCGCATCAACTACAGCCACTCCCCACATCCCGCAGGGTTAGTGACTGTAGATACCAGAATCGTGTGCCCTAAGTAGACGGAGGGAGCCAAGAATGACCGCCTTCTGCATTTGGCCTGCCAGCCACTCGGCTGATTTTTGGCAGGCCGGTATGATCTTCAGTTCCGAGAGCAGCGTAGGCTTTATCCCTCCGAGTGCACCGATTATAAGGACGACCATTTTGACCGAGTAACCTGGGTACAGCACTTGGAGCTCGTACCGGAGATCGCGATATTTGGTCAGTTTCTCCTCCTCCTTCAAGGTGATGTTTTTCTCCGCAGGTGCCGAGAACTCGATGACATACATCACCTTGAGTTGATGGTCGAGGAGGACTATGTCAGGCTTGTTGGCTTGGATTAGCCTGACAGTCGGGAACGAGTAGTTCCAGTAAATTCGTCATTTCTCGTTCTCGACAACGGACTCAATATCTCCGGGGACGTAAGGCAGCACTGGTGTCTGGTCTACCCCGTACGAGTGCCTTAAGTGGTAGTATAGCACTCGTAAAGCCGCGTTATGTCGGTGGATGTAGGCCGAAATCGCATATATGGGACATGCAGAAAGTAAGTGCATGAGCGATTCCGGCGCCTGATGGCAGGTCCTGCAGTTGATATCAGGAACCTCTACACGCCACACGCGGCTACGGTAGACCAAGGTGTTGATAACACCATCTCGGCAGGCCATAATGAATCCCTCGGTCTCCGACTTAAGCCCTGCTGACCTTAAAAAGGCGAAGGTCAGCCTGGTCGATAAACCCAGTGTTTCTATGTTCTTATAGAAGACACCATGCTGGGGTTTATCGACGTGCTGCCGAAACAGATTTTCCTGTTCGGCAGCTCTAATTCGGGCTTTCAGACGATTTGGCTGAAGTTCAGTGACTGACTCAACATCAGCACCTCGCCGGCCTCCTCGCCTGATGTCAAATGCGAGACCGAGTTCATCTGCGGCTCTTTTTGCTGCCTTAAACAATCCTGCTCCCACTCCTACAGTTTCGTGATGTTTTACGAACCGCAAGAGGGGATCTGAGCTCCTGAGTATGTTACATGCCATACTCAGTACTACTCTGCCATGCGTACACTCCAGGCTCAAGAGTCCTCGGCCCCCCCGTTGACGTGGGAGGTACACACGAGGAACGGACGATCTAGGATGAATACTTCTGTGAATATTCATCATCTTGCGGGTATCTCTGTCTAATTGGCGCAGCTCATCTACCCTCCACTTTACTACTCCGAAGGAGTAGAGCAGAATCGGAACGGCAAGCATATTAGTTGCAGACACCTTGTTCTTCCCCGAAAGTTCGGAAGACCAAATCTTTCGGAGGCGGTGTCTGTACTTGCCGCGGAGAGAATCCTTTATTTGTGTTACATCTTGGATGTGCCTTTGTTGCACACCCAGGTATGTATAGGTCTCTCCGGCATCCAGATGTCTTAGGATGCTTCCGTCTGCGAGCTGCGCATCTTCAGGGAATTCCCCGCATCGTCCTCTCTTGAGGTGGACGACTGCACATTTGTCCAACCCGAACTCCATACCAATTGCCCGCGTATATTCTTCGACCACCCTAAGAGCGTTTTGTAGTTCACGCTCTCCGGAGGCATAAAGTTTAAGGTCATCCATATAAAATAGATGGGTGACCTTATGCCTCCGGTCGCTGGGTGGCCCACATTGATATCCGCGGGTTTGGCGGAGCCCAACAGACAACGGCAGCAGTGAGATGCAGAAGAGGAGAGGACTCAGGGAGTCACCCTGGAAAACTCCTCTCCTAAATGCCACCTGCTCTGTCGTGACCCGCTGCGCACCTGATGTTATGGTGAAGCGGGTCTTCCAGAGCGGCAGCAGCTGTTCTATGCATCTCACTAGTGGTGCTGGTACCGCAAGACATTCGAGCAAGTACAACAATAGCTCGTGCGATGTTGTATCAAATGCCTTGCGGTAATCAATCCAGGCCATCGATAGATTCCGCTTGTATTGCACAGAATCCTGTGTAATACAGCGGTCTATCAGCAGGCTGTCCTTGCAACCTGCCATGCCCTTCTTGGCACCACGCTGTTCGTGTATCTGCTGGAAGACCGGATCAACAGACCTCAGTGTCCTAGCATACAAGATACGTGTAAATATCTTGTAGCAGGAGTTGAGGCAAGTGATCGGCCTATAATTCCTCGGGTCGGAGAGATCCCCCTTTTTGGGGATGAGCACAGTACGTCCCTCGACGAACCAGTCCGGAATCTGCTGCCCCTCGTTCAACCATGAGTTGAAAACTCGCGCCAGACGGCGGTGAGTGGAAGGAAATTTCTTCCACCACCAGTTGTTAATGCCGTCTGGGCCCGGGGCAGCGAAGTTCTTAGTACCAACAAGTGCTTGTTGAACTTCCTCCGTACTGATTGCCGGACACACTTCTTCTGGCTCTTGACGATGTCTGTGGCATAGAGCCTCGAAGTGTGCAATTGATGGAGTGTCGCTATTGAATGGACGCGTCGTTTCGTAGATTCCTTTCCAGAAGGTTTCGACACCTTCTACAGTCGGCGGATTATCGACAACACGCTGTGGCTCTTGAAAGAGGCGGGAAGGATTGGTATGGAACAAATTGTTTTGTTCCATACTCCTCACTCGCCTCTTTAATGTTTTCTTTATCGCCATGAGCGCTCGGATCCTATCTAGACAGTGCTGCTTGATGGTAAGCATCACTGTCAGATTTAGAGTATGGTGTTGACGTCTTAATCCGGCTGCTATACGCCGGATTCTGGGAGTAAAAACTCTACCAGACGTCTTATATTCCACCACACTCTGGATCCGAGAAGCGTGTTGTCTGGCCGACTGTATCTTGCCTTCGATTTTTTGTACACGCCGCTTGGCTTTCTCAACCCCGTGATTGGTTGACCTCTCACGGGGGACGAGTTGCTTCGCGGCGTTTTATTTTTTTTTTTTTTTTTTTTTTTTTTTTTTTCGGTTTCCCGATGCCGGTCAGTCCTCCCGTGGCCTCCGACGCCTCACGGGAGTCGCGCCGTATTATTATTATTATTATTATTATTAAATACCAATGGAGCAAATTTGCTTAGATCTTTCTTAAAAGTTACTTACCTAAATAAAACTTTGTTGTTTCGATAACTGCTAAATACTAGACTGGACAACTAGGTAGTTGATTGGTCCAGTTGCTAAATATAATTAAGATCATTTATTTTTATTTAGCGAATTGATGTATTATAAATATTTTGCTAGTAATAAATTA
This sequence comes from Rhamnusium bicolor, assembly GCA_029963845.1. Taxonomy (NCBI): domain Eukaryota; kingdom Metazoa; phylum Arthropoda; class Insecta; order Coleoptera; family Cerambycidae; genus Rhamnusium; species Rhamnusium bicolor. The sequence goes on along the minus strand of JANEYF010002551.1, from coordinate 120,345 downwards.
TTATTTTGCATGACGCCGTTGTGAACGTAAACTTTATATGTTGTCCGTGTTCCAGTTACATTACACATAATAAAATAAACAAAGAAAGATAGGGTTACATCTTATCCTGCAGGTGGCTTGACTGAAAATATCACAAGAAAAAAATGCGCATTATTAAGGGTTTCCATTAACATAAAACAAATTATCAAACTAGAAATACGATTCCAGTCAGCCACAGCATAATATGTTAAATATATCCTTTTATCATTTTCCTGTATTTTGTACATTTTTTACATATTTGCATTTCATCTTTTAATATTTTCTTTAATGGACTAGTTGCAAAAAGAAGAGTTGTATTTGATAAAAGAAATTGGTTTTCTACACTAGTAAAACATGCCGACAAATATTTTTTCTCAAATCAGACGTGTCAAAATTACTTTTGATGCAGTTTGTGGTCAACATATTTGACCATATCAAATTCCAGAAAATAAATTATCTGACTAGTGGATATATGTTCTTATTCAGATTCTAGATACAGATTAATTTAATGATGCACAAGACGGTCCCAAGTCTAGTAGTTCACATATCGATGGTTTCAAATCAATAACACATAAGTCGGAAAACTGAATTTTATAGGGGGCATATAAAACTGTTTAAAAGAAATTTAGAATGATACAATTTATAATAAAATTGTTTTAGTATATGAAAATTACATGAAAAACAGTTGTATCAACATCATTTTCACGAAACTTGTCATTTATTTTTTTTTATTGGATTTACGAGTTATTAAATCTTAAGAAAGAATACTTACGAGTTATTTGCAAATATTATCTTGGATCCATTTACATGGAACTAATACAAAATACAAAACAAAAACAAATTCTAGATTTAACAAAAGGTAAGAAATTGGGTAGGTACATAATTCTACGAACACTAATCATGTAACAGATTGTCATAGAATAGCCAACAATCCTTCGGAAGTACCGATTTCAATTGTTGCAGGTGGTTAAATTTGGTTGTTTTAATTTTTAATCTTTCTTAGTGGAGTTTTTTAAAAATAACATTTTCCATATTAGCAGTCTTTTTGGGTCTCTGAGGTAACTGTAGATATACATCATCAAAATCGAGTTTATAGTAGATAATTCCTTCTGGGGAATATTTCAGGGATCTCAAATCCATCACACTAGGATCACCTGTTTTTTTTTCCTGGTCTTATAAAAGAATATATTTGGAAATCATTAAAATTAGTGAAAAATTCCTAATTAACTACTTTCGATTCGTATTTTTCAGGTTCTGTTCTAGCTTCTTCACAGATTCTAGCATAATCACTAGGTAGAACTATTTTTTTAATTTTGAGTTCTCTCTCAATCGTGGCATGGACACTGTCACATTCCATCTGTGTGTGACCCTTAACCAGAAATTTCTGCTTGATGATGACTTTTAGTTCCATTGCCAAGTGCAAAAGTGCATTCGACATAATGCTGTTACGATTTTGGGACGTATAACCATCCGAGTAGATAACAATAGATTTTCCATCGTTGAGACAGTTCTGATATAATCCACAATAAATGAAACGAATGTTGAAGCCTGTAGGTCAGATTGAGTTTCATCAAACCAATAACAGTTGCAATGTTTTGTCGCTAAATTGTACACAGTAAAATTGTGGACACAAAGTTTGGTTTTGAAGTAGACACAACTAGCCATTAAAGATGGACATACCTTTACCGCCTGTAAGTCCATCGTAACCACATGTTGAATACCCTCTAGACTTTTCTCTTTGTCTTTGGCTTTTTCCTCTCTCACTCTATCTTTTTGTTTCTGATGTTTACTCCATTCTCCTTCCGTTAAGTTTCTTTCTTTATACTGGCAACAAACATGGCATTCGTCCTTTTTTGGTTTGTAAAGCCCAATTCATTTTCTTCACCATTATTGTTAGTGAATTTTTACTCATTATTCTCCCATTATTTTCTTCACATTTGTTTACACACAGTTTATACAGCTCCGTTATATTTGAAAATGACTGCTCAAAGTACATTTTGTTTGTATCTTTGCGGTAATAATGAGTTGGTAATTTATTTAGATCTTCCAGGAAAGATCTCATGAAATTATTTGAACAACGATCTGACAATATTCCCCCTTTCTCTTGCCTTTCTTTTTTTCTGCTATTAATGCCATGCTTACTTTTGTTAACCCAATTATTCACTTGCCATTCTCTTAGCCCAAGCGTTGCGAGGAACATCTGCTTACACACTGGATAGTAGAAGTGCCAATTAAAAGGAAATATTTCAAAGTTCCTGTTCTACGAAAATCTGCACCCTCGGAAACTGTTTTTCGTTCTTTTGGTGGTGCTTTAGTAACCATGGTACACACAAAAGTCTCTAGATAGGTTTTGCCTTTCATTCTTAATTCTTGGTTTATTTTCTTTTTTATTGTTACGTGTTTGCTATCCACACAAACACCTCTGCTCGTAGATTCGTTGATTGAAAGTCCAGGTAACACTAAATCACTACTTTATTTACTAATTAACAATTAATAACAATAGATTAATTAATGTCTTAACTATGATCACAACTGAACACTTATAAGTCTCTTTCTTATTGCTTCTTCACTCGTTCACGTTCAACTTAAGATTAAATCTCAGCCCACCGTGCGTCTTATTTATACATCCATTCTCCCGGTCTAGAGCACTCCAGAATATTCCCGGCCATTCGTGTACAATTCCAGCCTAATCTAACCAGTCTGCACAGTCCAGTGGCGTAACACTGCCCCCTCCTTAAGCCTGAACGTCCCGATCAGGCAATTCATTATTCCCTGCATACTTGGCTAGTCTGTCTATTTGCACCACCTTCATCTTAGATTTTGAATTTTATGAATTCTATATACAACGTCGTGTAATCTGGTGACGACAGTGTAAGGTCCTTCCCAAGGGTGGTGAAGTTTCAGGGACCTGCCTTTCTGTCGTTGTGGGTTATATAGCCAAACCAACTCTCCCACCTGGTACCCTCCTGAATTAGCCTTAAGATCATAACGAGGCTTCATACGGTCACTTGCTGTGGCAATTCGCTCAAAAGGAGCCCTGGTGTTATATTGCTTATTTCTTATTTGTGGCCCCATTCTTGCTACGCAAACTTCACATTGGCGGCACCAAGCCTCCACATCTTGACGACTATTGACCCAGTAGAAACGTTCTCTTACTTTAGTCAGGGTTTTGTTGATGCTAAAATGTCCGCCAGACGTTCCATTATGCACTTGCTGAAGTACATTTGCTACATGACACCTCGGGATTAACAATTTCAAAGTAACTTTCCTCCCATCTGGACTTTCCCACGCTCTCTTTAGCAGTCCATCCTCTACTATAAGGGAGTCCCATTGTGCCCATAGAGCCTTCAGCCCCACTGATTTATTTGAAATGTCCTTCCAATCAGGCCGGGTTCCTCTCTCTTTCCATTTCAGAACAGGACCAGTTTCCTTATCGTTTAACTGCGCTTCCCTTAACGACTCTTTTGTCCAATAATCCGGAACATCAATCTTAACAGTTTTCATTATTTGTACCTTGCGCTGTTTTTCCTCACGGTGGCAAGGCTTGCAGTTTTCCTGACACGGTCTTTTGGAAAGGCCATGTGCCACATTCTGCGAAGTACGAGCTCGCCAGTTTTCCTGCAGCTTCTCCGTTACTGCGACCCCCTCAGGGCTGCGCTGACGACAATTACTCTGAATATGGCCCACTCTGCCACACTTATAACAGCGCATGCCTCTTCTATTCTGTCTCCCACTACTTTGCTGTTGGTTCTGTCTCGGATCTTGAATGTTGAGCTCATGACAGTTCCTCTTAATATGGCCCACTTTGCCACACCTATAACAACGGATGCTTCCATTCGGCCTCCCACTATTTTGTTGTTGGTCTTGTCTTTGCTGGGAGTTCGATTTTGTGAGTAGTTGGGTGATCATCTTGTGTAGATCAGATATCAGGTTTTGTGTTGTGTTGTCTGGCTTGTCTTCCTCCACACTCACAGCTCGTGCTCTCTGATTTGATTGTGTGGTATCCTCATAGGCAGCCTCAATTTCCAGTGCATGTACTAAAGCCTCACTACAAAGCTTATACCTGGCCAACTTAAGAATTCGCCTAACTTCCTGGTCCCTTACTCCATCAATAAATGTTCCAACTGCTAACTGTTGTTGAAATTCCATTGGTGCATCAGGATAGGCTAGATGGGCTAATCTTTCTACCGCAGCTTCAAACTCTTGGAGGCTTTCTCCACCTCGTTGTCTGCGTGATTTGAGCTGAGCCTGATATACTTGGGCGAGATGTTGGTCGCCATATCTTAGTTCTAACGCTGCCTCCAAAATGCTGAAATTTTGTTGCTGTGCGGCAGGAATTGTTTGAAGCAGGTCTAATGCTTGGCCCCTTAGTGCTAATACCAATGCTGTTGCTTTTTCCTCATCGTTCCAGTTATTTGAACGAGCAGCTGCCTCAAATTGTCTCTTATAAGTTGACCATGAACTTTGACCGTCGAATGAAGGTGGCTGTAACCTAGTAGCAGACGGCAGTACTAATTGGTCTCCCTTCTCTCTTAATTGTTGTTTCAACCAGGCTATCTCCCCTTCAACTTCACTGACTTTTCCTTTAACATCAGTTATTTCTCCCTCAAACTTTCTTCTAACTTCTACGACTTCTCCTTTAACTTCCATGACTTGTCCTTCGACTTCACAGACTTTCCCTGCGACTTCAGTGACTTTTTCGATAACATCTCCTTTAAATTTTTCAGTGAGGGAGAAAATAGCTGCTTGCTGTTCATCTAGGCTTCTTTTGAAATCTTCTCTTTCCTCGACTCGCCATTTTTCTTGTTCTTCAAACATTTTTCTTAATTCTTCCTGGTGTTCCTTTCTTTGCTCTTCCTTTTCTTCCTGGCGTCTTCTCTCCTGTTCTTCTTTTTCTTCCTGTCGTCCTCTCTTGCTCTTCTTTTTCTTCTTGTCGTATTCTTTCTTGTTCTTCTTTTTCTTCCTGGCGTTTTCTCTCTTGAGCTTCCATAATTTTTCTCTGTTCTCCTTTCTCTTCTTGTCGTATTCTTTCTTGTTCTTCTTTTTTTCCTGTCGCCTTCTTTCTTGATCGTTCATTCGTTCCAACAACGCTGCTAGCAAGTCCTGTGTTTTTTTCTCCGCCATACTTCTTGTTATTGGCATTAATTCACGACACGTAAATCAGTTCAAAATAAAGTTTATTACGATATAAAATCCGTAAAATGTCGATATCACGTCTATTTTAATAATGGATTGTTCCAGAAAAATCTCGAAACAGCACTAGAAAGTCTTATTTAGAGTCTATACCTCTTTTGTGTTGACAAAATTCACTTATCTCCACTAATTGTCCAATGGAATGTTCGAGAATTTTCACGAAATATCACTGATAAGTCTTGTTTTGAGTCTATAACACGTTCCCGTTAACACAGTCTACGTATCTTCTGTGGTTTCCAAATCGAATGTTCTAGAATTGTCACTAAAAGTCACTTATAGTCTTGTTTTTAAGTCTACAACACGTTCCCGTCGACACAATTCACATATCTCCTGTAGTTCCCAAATAGAATGTTCTAGAATTTTTCCGAAATTGCACTAGTAGTCCTTTTTCTCGTCTACAACACGTTATTACTAGCGGCACTCACGTATTTGCAGCTATTTCTAAATCGAATGTTCTAGAAACTTCTCGAAAATTCACTTTAAAGTCACTATTCAGTCCAGAAATAGTCCTCCAAACACTGTCCAGTTGATTAATTCTTCATGTCACCACTAATTACCGAGAAGAACACTGTAGAACCTTCTCGAACTTTTCAAAAATGTTCACTTCCAATCCACTTCCGACACCAAATTGTTACGTGTTTGCTATCCACACAAACACCTCTGCTCATAGATTCGTTGATTGAAAGTCCAGGTAACACTAAATCACTACTTTATTTACTAATTAACAATTAATAACAATAGATTAATTAATGTCTTAACTATGATCACAACTGAACACTTATAAGTCTCTTTCTTATTGCTTCTTCACTCGTTCACGTTCAACTTAAGATTAAATCTCAGCCCACCGTGCGTCTTATTTATACATCCATTCTCCCGGTCTAGAGCACTCCAGAATATTCCCGGCCATTCGTGTACAATTCCAGCCTAATCTAACCAGTCTGCACAGTCCAGTGGCGTAACATTATTTTCATTGAAGACACGTTTTCTATTCGGTGGTTCTAATACTTCAACTTCACGCTCATCCTCATTGTCACTACAATCTTGTTCGTTAGTATTATTATTCGAGAAATCTGACTTCTGACTATAACAACTGCCTTCATCTTTACTAATATCAAAATCACTATCTTCTTGTTGAGCTGTACTCAGATTTGGTGATATTACTGATATATTATTATTTTCTCTGAGGGAACCATAGGTATGGTATTATTTATATTTGGTAATTCAAAAAAGTTAGTACTAAAATTATGCTCAAGTTGCTTGGAATTTACATTACCCTTTATAGATTGTTGTATACTTTCTAAAGTTTCTATGTCATTCACGGCCTGCCCAACTTCACTATCTAGACTAGAAGGATCCAAACTCTCTAGAAAACTATTATGCACAATATCTATAGGCATGTCCATAATATTGAAATTAAATACATCATTATTTTCCTTATCTTCGAATAGTGAATCAGGTACATTATTATTTCTTTTGGCGATTCTCTTTGGTAGATTTTCTGGATTATTGCATATTTCGAGTATTCTTTTATACCGCGAACTTATTTTGTCTAACTAAAACAAAGAAACAATACCACGTAAGTCATTATTTAAACACCATTTCAATAACACGTAAATCTCCCAGTTTATAAAAATATCAAAATCTAAAATTATTGAAAGAGTATTTAAAATAATGCATTTCTATAAATGTAATGTTAGTTGCAACTGTTTATAATATTATTTCACCCCCATTAAATTAATAAACATAATCCTTAATTTATAAGTCAACTTACCTAGCTTAGGCACTATCACTGCTACTTTGTTTAGAAATTGCACTGATTTACGTGGTATTGACCCAACTTATTTGAGATCTGAATTACGAGAGATTGATTTGGCGCGCATTTCTCTTTAACGGATTTTTAATGGTAAGAGTGCATTATTGAGAATGGTGGGGAATGGTGTATTGCATCGAATGGCGCAAAAATCAAAAATTACGAAATTTCGGACTTACGTGATATTGATTTGAAACCATTGATATTATAAATATATTTTGTTGGAAGTATAAGTGTAATATCATTTAATCCAAGGCAAACCAATATTGTATCTAAATTTGATAGAAAATAACATTTTATTATGTTGTATAGTAACACATAAAAGATATAATAAATCACATTGCTGTCACAATATATCTTGACACATCTACACATATCTAAATAGAATACAGCTCCTTAGATTATAATTGATTTACTAAATCCAGAGATTTTTTAGGCCGACTCAAGAAGCACAGATCTGTCAATAAATATGTAACTCCTATATTTTGCTATTGTTTCTAAAATGTCTAGCGATAAAAAGTTCAAAGAATAATCAATTTCGTAATTTAATGTAATGAAATTAATGGAAATATATGAATAATTGTGTCATGGAATGTTGTCTGTTAATTTAGCTGCTTGCAAGATTTGAATAAAAAATACGTTCTAGCACATGAAAATCTAGTTTTAGTAGAAATTTTCAAGGCTAAATACCATAAAGACAGTAACTGTATTAAAAGACAAGCAAATGAACGTGTCGAGAATGGAAACTGATGATAATAACTTATGCGAGATTTGTGCTGCAGATAAAAGGTTAATAGCGTGCATTCTCAGCATACGAGGCCACATGTGTGACAAAAATCTCATGAGGGGAGCAAAATCGGCCCCAAGAGGCCTATTTACGTGGAGTGGAAATTTACGACACCAGCAAACATCTCTAATTATGAAAATTAAAACCCTATGTGAAAAAAACGGTTACAGCATTGAACGTTTGTGTCGAATTTTCTTTAAATTATATATGGATGTTGCATGTGGGTAATGACTTAAATGTTTCTACTAGTGATGAATAATATCCGGCTAGTAGACTCGTAAATTACACATGTAATTGGTCTGGACTATTACCTCAAAGTTTCTCCATGTAGTAAAATTATGTAGTTATTCACGTTAATGGTTACGTATTAGTCTGACGAGGTGTAAATAAATATTTTTTTTTTAGATATTAAAAGGCAAATTAATTATTAGCTACATAATTATTTAATGTGCTTGATGACATGTCATCAAATGCAGTAATTGTAAATGTTCTCGATTATCAATGTTTGACTTATTTTTGAAAATTAATGAAAAGTAATGTCACATAAAATTATGTAAAATGTGGCAATATTTTTACCTAAAGCATATTAGTCTTAAACACAAATAAGCATTCGTAGGCGTACCTACATCTGGAATCAGTTTTAAATAAGTTTCCCATCAAAAAGAATTAGTCAAATTCCATAAGTTTCTAGATTTTCCATGACTAAAATGTGTCACTTTATGTTCCCTTAATTTCAGAATGTTTAATAAACAAAATATTTTCATATTACTGCTTAACGAAAACATGTAAGTAATAATAGGTTTACTACAAGTAACAAAAATATTTATTTCTAAATGGTCCGACAATCAGATTGAACGGATTCTTATAGGTTACTGTGGGAAAATAATTGATATCACATATGTCAGAAAGTGATATATTTGTACGCTGATATTGACAGTTTCATGTATCATGGCTAATTGGCCTCTTAATCAACGGGACTTCGCGGTAAAATCATTATTTTTTTCGAATACTCTGTACAGACGCGGAGATGTTTTCGTCATGATTTTAATGTGCCAGTTTGTAGGCACATTCCGTCAAGAAATAACAATGCAGTTCTCAATAATTTGATCATATTAAACGAAGTCCACTTCCTCTTCACTGGGTACATTGATAATCAAAATTTTCGTTATTGGACACAGTAGAATCCAAAAGAGCTGCATGAAAAACTTTTCATGATTAATAGGAGTCGATTTGGCGCAATTGAACCATACTTTTTCGAAAACAACTACGCTGTTACAGTCAATTCTAACCATTATGTTCAGATGTTGGAAACATAGCAAAACAGATTATAAATGTTTACGTCGCATGTTTCCTCATCAATATCGCTTCAAGGTTGAACGATATTGCATAGCCGGCAGGATCGCTCGATTTACCCAATGTTTGGCGACATTGCATGGCCAGCGATATCATCCGATTTTACGGCTCTTGATTTTTGAAGTCATGAGTTTACCAGACACAATCTCATATAATTCAAGAACTCAAAGACAAGACGTAAACCTGGTTAATTTCAGAAGCAAATTACAGCAGTGTATGCAGCAGTGGTTCTTAAATGGAATACAGTCACAACAAATATGAATAGGTGCAAATAAAAAAGGCCGTTAAGTTTTACTTTATTTAAAGTGCAGCTTTGTTAAACAACTGTATTAAGAAACGGTGTTGCATGCGGGCTTTAATCATACTAATTTATACATAATTTGGCGAAGTAGTGATTAAACTGAGTTCTTGTCAATATCTAACCGTAACGGTCAGTAGTTTTTATTTAAGGTTTTGCGACATACTGCTTAGAAAATGCCGTGACATAATTTCCTTTCCAATGAAGAAATGCGAGAATGGCGTTTGCCAAATTATGCTCAAAATATGATTAAGAAGTTGTATACAGATTGTAAAAATCTCGACACACGTTTTTAATTAATATCGGCAAAAATTTTAGTGTAAAAAAAGTTTAAGCTTATTTAAGACATGGAAGGGTCGAATCCCGCCACGCGCGCTGGCAATGTCGGTGAGAGTGATTATGTATCTGCGATTTTTATAGGTATAACCCTCGCCTGTGCAGCTTCGGCTTTTGATTCGGAGATTGTCTAATTTTTTTGGTGTTTATATATTATGTATAATATAAATAGCAATATGTATGAATGTTGTTTATTTTGAACAAAAAAGCTTTATGAATCGATATTCCCACAATTTTCCTTTACAAAACGATATTCTATAAATTATTACAAATGATTTTTGCAACCCTCTTGAAAGTTGTACAAATATTTTCAATCAATCTTACTGGATCTCTCAGGAGGATTTATTGAATCCGCTGGATGCAAGTATTTTATGAAAAGTTAAACAGAAAAATATTCAAAAACAATGTAATTTAAAATTTTTATTTTTTTCCCAGTCAGTAGGCCGCAACATCAAGTATATAATATTTCTAGGCCCAATTTAAATAATGAGTGTATTTTTCTAACGACTTCTATAGAAAGTAGTATTTTCCTCCCTCAAATGCGGGTAGAAAATAGCACTTTATTTCCCTAGGGAAGTAAAATAGCTTTCCACCCTAGGGGTGAAAGTATTTTCTAACTGAATTTTTGACTATTACATTACATTGAAATCTTAATGTCTGGTAAAATGTCAAAATGGACGTCAAAATTAAGGTAAGGAATTTCATTGTAAGGTGTTATCATGTTTTATTAATTTTAAACAATACAGCTCATTTTAGAAACATAATTATAATTAATATTTCAATTTTTGTTATGATTTACAATGTTCAGTCACCATGACAACCATCTTTGAAACTGGTATTTTAATATTCCACAGCTTACTTAATGTTCAAACTACTATTAAAACTGCCATAATTCTAATATACAAGTACATTAAAGAAATGTTATTTCTCTTTTGCCCGTCTTTTATATTAAAGTTCGTAGAAATAATCATATGTATGAGGAAAGTGACATTTCAACCCTTGGATGTTTACATCATCTGCGAGATGAAATGTTAAACTTTCCTTCCTTGTTATAAAAACAGCTATTATGTACTTGAATTGCAGATCTGCCTTATTTAATTAAATTTAATGGGGGAATGTGGGGGTTATAAATTGCAAGACACTGACATAAAGTAAGGAAATTTATGAGGGATTGAATCTTAAGCTACCTTTACTCAATAATTTTGGGCGGAGTTTCCATCAGGTGGCCAACATAAATCTATAAATAGCTCATTAAGAGTATAAAAATTAAAATTTTCAACACCAAATTTAATAACAGGTCAAATGAAGAAGTATAAATCAAAATTACTGTGGCTCTAATTTTGTGTTTCTTTTCTACAAAAGCTTTGAAGGCCACACAATATTTTTTAAACTTGAAATTTCAACATTTTTCTTGAAATTTCGACTTTTAAAAAAGATGAAATATCAAGTTTTTTCTTGAAATTTCAACTTTTAATATACGATTCATGAGTTGAAATTTCAATAAAAAAAGTCGAAATTTCAAAGAATGTTGAAATTTCAAGTTTAAAAAATATGTTATGTAGCCCTCCAGATTTATCGTACAGTTTATTACAGAAATGCTGTGCACATAAAAAAAGGCTACAAAAAACTTTCATAAAAACTTCAAAGTCATCGCTCGCTCTCACATGCCGACAAGACCTAATTTGCGGCCTACAGAGCCGTACTTCAATTTCTGTGTATTATAATGAACACAATAATACAATAGATTTAGTAGTGTCTTAGATAAATAGATGTTTGTTACCGCTTCTGTTATATTAAAAAATATTACTCTGTCACAAAATTCTTAATTCTTTTTCACTTTCTTTCATATTTCTGTAAACATTTAAAACTATTTTGTGTGACTACTGGCATGCTGTTTTGAAATTTTCTTGTAATTTGTGAAGCAAGAACATCATCCACATATTCTTGATATTCTTTGCTGACGATGGGTTGAGGATCTTCCAAAGGCCTGTAAATTTTTCCAGTATTATTTTACCGCAGCTACTTATAAACTAGAAACACCCGAAGAATCACCGCCCATCAAAATATTTCTTAAAGACACAATTGTATAAAATACACTTAAACACTATTAATTTATTTATGACCAATCCAGTAAAAAATTCTGGAGATAACGAGTTTTATTATTAGATAGGTAAGTGTTTTTTTAATATCTTGTATATCCATTGTTATTTTCACACTATTAATAAATTACAGATTCTGAGGAAATAAGGTTATACTGCAGAAACCGGTTGATCTAAATACGAGTAGAAAATAGTTTTTAATATAAGTGGAATATCAAACTCACAATTTTTGCTGTAGTTTACTACTAAATAGTACCTACTTTACTGTTTGCAAAATTTAGATTTTTATGTTACCCACAAGAGATGTTTAGCCCTATATTTCACAAAAAATGGAAACATGACATATTCGTAGGGCCGTGTAACAAACAAAAAGGGAACAAATACCAAGGCCAAATTTGTTTCTGCATAAACTATCCTAAAAAAAAATTGATACCTTATAGTTTAACCCTTCTCAGAAAAATTCTTATCATCATTTATTTTTTAAACTGTAAGTGTCAAATTCGGGATGAAATTTCATGCATAAGCAAATAAGACAGTTAATCGATGAACATAATAAAAAATGTAGTGTAAAGTGTGCCAAGAATGGTGTTTGTTCTAGATCTCTATGATTAGCTAAAACTAGAAATATGGAGTTTTCCTTAAATACCAAAATGACCGGCATTTTCAAACGGGCTAATATAAAATTAAAACAATGTCGATTTTGACATATAAGAATATCGCACATAAAAAAACAGTTTTTTAATAAATATCGTTTAAAAAAACTAAAAAACACGCTTTTAAAGCACATCAAACTAAAAAGTGAAAAATAATTATTAATATAAACTGAAAACAATAATGAACGAAAAATACTAGTATTATTGTGAAAAAAGCGTGGGTTGCTCGATATACGAAAAATATGGCACAAAGCGCCCCACGCTTTTTTTTCGCAATAATACTAGTATCTTTCGTTCATTATTGTTTTCAGTTTATATTGATAATTATTTTTCACTTTTTTAGTTTGATGTGCTTTAAAAGCGTGTTTTTTAGTTTTTTTTTAAACTATATTTATTTTTCACTTTTTAGTTTGATGTGCTATGAAATCGTATTTTTTAGTTTTTTTAAACTATATTTATATTGCTTATTGATGCTGATATTATAACATATTACGATCCAACAGATACTTCTGAAAAAAAAATTTTTTTCTTTCAGCCATGGGATTTGAACTCACGCCCGAGGAATCCGTCGTTTCTCGTCGACTAAGACTTGTGCCTTAGCCCGCTCGGCCAACGACCGAACTGAGAATCACGGAATGTACTTACAGTATTAAGCCTCTTGCTCTCACGCAGAGGATACGTGAGGAAAGGAAATTATTTAATTCTGGCGATCCTGATAAGGATAATGATATAAACTTATCAAATTATTGTATTGTTACCGGTTCTTCGTAAGTGTACAAAGTTTCAAATCTGTCCGTTTAAAGTGGGTCAAAATCGAGTCCAAAGAGTCGATTACAAAAAACAAAAACATACAGGTGAAGCTAATAAAAGCGTGTTAAAAAATAGCAACCAATTGATTATTTTCTGGACCACTTGAGATGAATTGATTCGTAGGTATTAAAACATTAAATTCCTTAAAATTTTGTTTCTGAGATTTATAATAATCACTTTGTTAATACCTTACGATTTGTTTGCAAATATAACTGTTTTAATTAAAAGCAATAAAATATATTAGATTTAGGATACTACAATTATTATCGTAATGTCACTGGCAGTTGTAAAGTGTATGATTGAATTAATTTAAATGTACGAAAAAATGTGTTCTAGATTTGATAGGGTGTATACGTTTTCATGCATATAGGACTGTTCGAGTTATCGAAAATCTATTGTATTGCACACACGATACAATTTAAGATAACTGCAATATTAATCTGTTATTTCGGAAACAATTCAATGGCGTAATATATCTATCTAATCGGGTTATATTCATAATATGGAACCAACCGAATTTTTTTCTTTTACACGGTTAGTTATCTAGGGCTATACAAATTACGCAAAATTAAACAGATGGTGTAATTTGAAATGATAATAAATGTGAATTGCTACTTATATTGTGACAAAATGAATTCTATGAATGTGAAAAACTCATTGATACAGTAAGAGATGAAACAACATATAATTATGAATCATTTATTTGATCAACAGGAAGATGTTAAGTGCAAAAACCAGATTAACAGATTATTATAGATATATTTTCGGTATATTTTTGAATCAAATGTACTTTTAATTACTCTTATGTCAAACAGTTATTAGATCAATTTTTTTTAATAAAGTTTGATTCAACACCAACTTCTGTAAAATTTTATGATACTAGTATAATTTAAATTAATTTATTTTATGCAAACGTGGATTTCTCTTTATTTAATACGTTTTGGACCAAAGCAGTTTAACTTTGATCGCAGATCATATACTATAGAAATGGTTGTCTTAAGTTGTACCATAGCAATTTCGCTTTGATCATGGCTAAAAAACTATATAAACAAATATTAAAACAATGGTTTCTATAGGACTTGATCCATGATCAATGTTAAACTCGTGTAGTAAAACTTGCCCTAAGTTAACTTATTTCAAGATAAAATTGCTGTAAGATTCTTAGCGCAAATCCAACATTAAAGACAAATTATTAGGCATTACTGTGCTAGACTTTTTTTAAATAATCCAATATAAAGTAAGTTTTATTATTATAAAATACGCAATGGAGTTAAAATCTGCAATTTTTTACTTGGTAATTTGATTTTCCCAAAACTTTAATTTTCAGGAAAACTGGCGTTTTTTTTATTTTGTAATTGAGGTTAAGAATTTTTTTTAAAGACAAAATGACATACTAGATAAGAAACAAATTATTAAACAAATGAACAATTAAATCTGTTAAAATATCTAATTTCGTATTTTATTCGAAACAAGTATTTAACAGCTATGCGATATGAACTCGAAATGGAATGCTCTGCTCGCATTTCAGGAATACATACTTCAGCAGCTGGTGAGGTATGGATGATATTTAGCCTCCTTCAGAATTCTTCCAAGCGATCTGTATGATAGAATTTTTCTGATATTAGCGGCAAGGGTGTTACGTTCGTCAAAAGTAGCAGTTAATTCGATAATATTATCTACTGCTCGACCTATTAAACAAACTAAAGCTAATCGAAAATAAAAGCCGTTAATAAATTCAAAATCTATGGCTTTTGTCTTCACGGTATCTGCCACAAACCTATTAAACTTCAGATTTAATAGATTATGAAGTTAATTATAATACGACTTGGTAAAAGGCGAATTTACTTATGGTAGTTATGACCTAAAATTGACTGGAAAAATACACTTCCCATAGAAATTTACCTAGTGGTTTTATTTTATATTTAAATTTACGTAAATAATACCAATAAATATATATCATACACTATTTTGCTTAAAAGTACTTTTAATTAAAACAGCAAGGGAAGAACAATTAAAAAATCTACCACAAATTATATTAAAAGTAAATTTCTATTAAAGTCGAAATAGGTAGTATAGTTAGGTAATATTTACTTTATTGGTGATTGGACATCATCATAATGGTAGAATATTCTAAGTATATTTTGTTGGAAATTTTACGTAATTTATATCTAGATAGCAACCTATTTGGTCACCTTTATTACGCTCCTTTATAGTAATATTAGGTCGACGACGTCGATAAATTCTATCTAGCTTATCTATCTGACTACAATCATTTAGTCAATTATCCTTTGTAGTGACATTTTCAAAGGCAGTTAATCTTAAGGTCAAATTAACGTAAGACGCCATATTTTTTTACCCGTTGTAGTACGATTTGATATTGAAATTTTCAAAATGAGTTTGTATGGAAATTAACTGATGCAAAGGTTAAAAAAAAATACATAATTATATTTGCTAAGTCATATACAACAAGTATAACATACTTTTGTCTCAAACTATAATTATATATTTTTTTTTCTTGATAATAGGAGTTTTCATATTAATGAATATTTTGGGGGCTCATTGTCATTTTTCGTAGTACAGGTGCTAATATACACGGAATAGTTTCGGCGCATTGATTTCAATAACCGGCAACTTCTAACTCTACGAAATTAAATTGCATTTATTTTTGTCACCGATATTCAGTTATTTTCTATTTTACTATGAATTAGGTGTCATTTTAATTGTGTAGATGACTGTCAATAATATTGCTACTACTTATAGAAAAAAAACCAAATAAGTATAAAATTCTTTTTCTTTTTTTACTAGGAGTCATTTGCCATTTGCACATAAATTCGTAGATTTTACCTAAAACTAGTCAACTCGATGTCAAATTGAGGCATCAACATAAATTTTACTTAAATATGGTTAAATCCAATTTTGCGACTAAATTTATCATACATAATTTAGTTAGTCTCGACGTCAAATTAAACCAAGATGTTTGCTGAGATATAGCTGCCCATATATAAAGGGGGCTCTACTGCAAACAGAGTTACAGAAGTCTTATGCACTTTTCATTTAACTTAAATTATCTTTCCTCGTGATTTAAAGGTGTGTTGTATTTAGATTTATTTATTTATTAATATGAAAATAATTATGAATATTACTGAAAGTGCTTCAGTAGGGTAGGTTGGGGTAATTTGGAACATGGGGTAATTCGGAGCGTGGTCTTTCATTTCTTCAGATGACAATTTCAAAAACTGTCCGTGCCATGAAAAGTTAACTCATTTATACAGTAAAAGTGATTGAAAAAGATAATGAACAATTTATTTTTATCGTCTAATTATTTGTCAAGTATTCAATGTAAATAACTTCGTTAAAATTTTATGACATAGGTTAGAAAATAAGTTTTTCTATATCTACCCAAACAAAATTTAATGATTCTAGTTACGAAAAGAACAATGTGACACATTTTCCGTTTCTATATATATTTTTTTAATTCGTGACCCTTAGAGATCAGGGGAAATAGGAACACCATGTTGGGATAATCAGAAACACTATTCCTACTGGATATACCATTTTTTAATAACAAAAGTTGGAAATGCTGAAACAGAAACTAAGCAGTCTGGAGATAAGCTTCAAATGGCAACTAGTATAGATATCGACATAAGAGAGGAACATAAGAAGACAACGAACAAGGAAAATCAGCAGAGAAAGCAGTTTAGGAACATAAGAAGCAGTTGATGAACATGAAAAAGCAGTTGAGGATGACGAAGGGATTATGAAAAAACAGTTGAGGAATATAAAAAGACATTTGATTATCCAAAACTAAAAACTGGGATTTATTATAGGGTGGATACCCCACCATCAAATAATGGTATATTGGACGAATTTTGAGTACAGATATACCAAATTTCACCATAAAGGTCAAATTTTTAGAACGTTTAGATGACTATTTACGAGGTCGCTATATGATGACACCGACAGCATTTATCCACCTGCAATATTTTATGGTCCAATTTACTTGAAGGGAAATGATCCTTTTGATGTAGTTCCTAATATAAAAATTATAGAAATGGCATGGAAAGCCTACAAAAACTCTAGATAAGAAATACAATTGTCTATTTTATATTAAAATGTATTTCTATATACTGTTACTTTTAACTTTAATGTTCCATAACTTTTTGTTATTTATCCGATTTTAAAAAATTAAAAAAATTTATTTTGTAAAATATTGATTTTCTTATTTTTTACCCCATTAAGCTATATACTACAAGTAAATTAGTATTTTTTCCTGATGTTCCTATTTACTCCGGTAACTATAGTAAATAGGAAAAGGCAACCTTGTTTTAGAAAAATATATTGCAAGTACACAACACGAAAAATTAATTCTACTGTTGTATTGTGCATTAGTTAAACTACACTTCAATATATTCTACCATTATTCTGTTACAACTATCAGTCATACTGCCTCAAGTTCCATACACCATGCTATATAGGTTCTGAATTACATAACACCAGTGGCGGTCGGTCCATGGAAGCAAGGGAAGCAGTGCTTCCCCTGGGATTATTAAAAAAACACATAAATAGAACCTAATTATTATTTATCACATATATTAATCATTAAAATTTACTTTTACCCAATTTCAATAGATACGGCCCTACATTTCAGCAGCTGAGATAATGTTCCACGATAAAACCGTTACGATGACGCACTCGATTAATCGAGCCAACACGAACTCGCGCGACTTCGATATATGTAAGCAGAGACAACTGTCTCTGATGTAAGTAACTTATTGAAATGCATCCCATCCCACTTCATAATCTTGATATCTGAGCTGTATAGCATCGTAATACGTTTTATTTTATAGATTTTAATCTCGATTTTAATATTATACTTAATATTAATCTTCCTAGTATTATTCTCAGCTTTTGTGCCATATTTGTAAAAACTTTTTTTGGTGTTTCTAAACCTGTGGTGCGGCGACAAGTGATTTTTAAAACGTTGAATATTAGTACGCGTGTAAGCAGATTTAGAATTACTTATTAAATTTGGAAGCTGGTTCTAGCACTGTGGAAAATATTATTTGCGTTTGTGTAGTGTGCAATTTGTTTCAAGATAAACTGGATATTATTAGAAATGGGAAACCAACACCTGATTTAAAATTCTTAAAAACGAAAGTTAAATCATGCTATAGGTACTTTAATATTGAAGTGTACAGTGCTAATCAGTGGTTAAGGGGTTGTGAAAATTTGTGTAAATTGTTTTGTTGGCCATATGTACTGTTCGCAAATGAAAAAGGTGTTTGGAATAAAAATGGCTTTTCAGATTTAAACAACATTCACAAAGTGACAAAAAGGCATGGTAAGTATGAAACTCATTTGCGAGCGGTGCTAAAAGAATAAACATTTGGAAAATCACGAATTGAGCATTCATTAGATCAGCAGTTGAAAGAAAGTGTTAAAAGGACTTATTGACATTTTTTGTTTTCTCGGCGAAAATGAACTTAGTTTTAGAGGTCATACTGAATCTCGAACCGTTGCTAATAGGGGCAATTATATCAATTTAGTTGATTTATTAGCAAAATACGATACAATTTTAAGTAACCATCTGGAACACTCCACGATATTTCGCGGTACATCAAATCATATTCAAAATGATTTGATTCAGTCGATAAGCAATATTGTTTTAGAAAAGATCAAGCAAGAAATAAAAAAGCTCCTTTTGTTGCAGTTATGTTAGATGAAACAATCGATATTACGAATATTAGTCAGTTGTCAATCGTAGTACGCTACATAAATCCAAATGGGAAAGTCCAAGAGCGCTTTTTAGGATTTTTAGACGTAACAACGCCATGAACGGCCGCAGCTTTATATACTATAGTTTGTCAGATAGTCGATGATCTACAGTGTGGAGCTAAACTTATCGCCCAAAGTTATGATGGGGCCGCTGTAATGGCTGGTGAATTGGGGGGCCTGCAGGCCAAAGTAAAAGAGACTTTTCAGAATGCAATATTTGTACATTGTTTTGCGCTTCGATTAAATTTAGTTCTAGCTCAATCTGCAGCGTGTCTTAAAGAGTGCAAAGTGTTTTTTTTCAAGTATTAGTGGAATGGCTGCCTTTTTTCAAAATCATCAAAACGGACACGAGAATAAAAACTTTTTCAAGAAATTCAACCAGTGAAGAGCGGCTTTCAAAATTGTCCCTGTTGACAATAGAAAGTGACTTTGTGAAGGAGATGTCCAAAAATTCTAACTTTTACGACGAAGTTATTTCCGATATCGCAAAAAAGGAGAGGCGGATTAAACTACATTGTAAATAGGTAGGTATGTGCATGTTAACTACTTAACTAGCTGGCTCAATTTATAGTTGGCTAGAGAGTGCACGATGGCTAGTGTGATTGAACAAACTCTCTATTTCGCTGCGGGTTCAGTCCTCGCCACCGGCGCTGGCAATGTCGGTGGATATGGTTGTGTGTCTGCGTTTTTTTCATAAGTGTAACCCTCGCCCGTGCAGCTTCGGCTTTGGAATCGGGGATTGTCTAATTTTTGTGGTGTTTTTATGTTTTATGTTTATTGAGGAGTGGGGGTCCTACAAGTGTACTTTTTTCTAGATATCATAACTTTGCAGCTTTCGACATTTGCTTTAAAATGAGTATACGGAAGCCACGTCCCTTTTCTTAAAATAATTTTTGCCTCACTTCGCTCGGGGCCTCGCGCTACCCATCACTTTATATCACAAACTGCTTCCCCTGTATCAAAACTCACCGCACGCCCCTGCATAACACACACTATATTTTAACATAAATGATAATATTCAATATACTATCATATACATATATTGTTTTATGACGATATATTATGGAAGATAAAAATTTTGTATCACAAAGGCATAAACATTCACTGCTATAAACAAACTATATCTTATCATATCCTCTTCAAAAAGACCTCTTATTATCCAATAGCCAAAGCTATTAATTTTTATATTACACTGAAACCTATAATATTTCCAACCAAACCCATATTGTGAGACGGACATTAGATAATACAAAAATTGATAGGGGATTGGCCTAAGGACTATATTCTCATCAATGCAATATCTACGGTAAACCGTAATTATCGGTAACGTTCCTCGCTGAGAGTAATAATTAAGCCAGCCAAGTTAGGGTAGGGACAGCTGCGTTGGACTCCAAGTGCAATAATCCATAACCGCAAGCATGCGAGGCACGGCGAACACGAAGACAACGCAGGAGTGTCTGCCTAGGCGGAGGTAACGTACCACCGGCCGCCATCCATGTAATGACTAACATTCTCCAACTAAATTTGATACTTTGATAGTCTGGGAGCTTAACTGATTCCCCAACATTAAGTACCTTTGGATTTATTTATTTGCTACCTATCTCCTTTGGATCATTTATCTAGTACAGTTTAAATTCCAAAATAAAAATAAAAATAAATCTTATATTTGAAATGAAATTAAAACAATATGTATTTATTTGGTACCCTTATGGATCTATGCAATTAATGGGATTGGAAAATTTTATACATTTATTTTAATTTAAAATAAGCATTTCACACTTTCCATCAAAGAAACGTCTCAAACAACATACTATTGAAGCATTATCATGCCTTTATACATAGCTTTTATTATGAATAATATTATTCACCCAGAAAAGGAAGCTGGAGGACTTAAGACCGCCTCCATAATGGGTGCAACAATTCCATTTTATGAAGGAGGTTAGATATCTAGGAATCACTCTAGATAAATCACTTAAGTGGGACTCCCATCTGGAAAAGGTAATCCACAAAGCAAAACTGTCCTTATGGTATTTGTGGTAAATCCTGGAGCATGGGGTCCCCAATAAATTTACTGGATCTGAATCACAAGAGACGGCCAAAGCCAAACTCTCTGGTTTGCAGAGATTAGCATGCTTGGTCGTATCGGTGGCAATTAGCACTATACCTTCAGCTGCAATGGAAATTTTTCTGGACTACCCCCTCTTCATATACATTTGGAGAGAGAGAGGCCAGGTAGGCCACATATAGACTACAATAGGCGGCCATTAATATGCCGCAGACCAGTATCATAGAGAGGAACAGGTTGCTGGATGATATAGAGAGTCACAGCATCCTGGGAATGACCTTGGATACTATGCCTATCATTACCATCTATGAGATGAGTGTAATCGGAATAAAGCCCACCTACCGAGGGCAGATAGTTGCTGGTTTACAAATGGCCCCAATACCCCCGAGGGAACAGGAGCCCGATTACATAGCTACAGATCAAGAGTGAGGATATCCTCAAGCCTAGGTCCTAATGCAACTATTTTTCAGGCCGAGGTTCATACCATTAAAATGTGTGTACGAAGACTGAAATATATGCATCTTACACGCAGATCAATAAAAATATTCTCAGAGAGTCAAAGAGCTATAAAAGCTCTTGGCTCCTACCGGTGTAAGTTTGAATCGGTATAGAACTGTCAGAAGGCTCTAAATTATTTGAGCAAAAAGAACAAAGTGACTCTGGTCTGGATACCCGGCTCCTCTGGTATGGAAGGTGCGGGATTTAGAATCATCGGACCAAAACTGACTCTTGGGATATCTTCAAGTACTGCTAAGATGGTATCTCAACCTGGACTGAAAAGAAAACTCTCCAGTATTGGCAAGAGTTACCAGGATTAGTTCATTCGAAAGCATTTATAAAATACCCAGTGCAATCAAGAGCTAGGAAACTTTTAAGGTTAAACAGAGCAAACTTGAAAACCCTAACAGGCCTATATACCGAGCACTGCCATCTAAAGCATCATCTGTATAAACTCGGCCTAATAGAAAACGCCGAGTGCCGTCTATACCTAGAGGATGATGAGAAGACAGACCACGTCTTATGCACCTGTCTTGCTGTGGAGAGGATCTGATTTTCAATATTTGGGAAAGGGCAACTGCTGCCAGAGGATTTGGATACACTCTCACCCAATAACGTTATCAGCTTCATTAAGAAATTGAACTTATTGGGTGAAATATAATTAGGAGTGAGCCACAATAGATTTGCTGATGGCTGCAGTGGAGGATCTATAAAGACCCACTCGCAAAAACCTAACCTAGCCTAACCTATTATGATATGGTTGGTTGGGAAATATATAAATACACTACACCATTATGAGACCTAGACAAATAGTGAAATGATAGCCAACAAGCAAGTTGTACCGTCTGGTCGGGGAAAGAAGACCCGTAGGAAAATGTAATTTCTGCAATCAATTCACAATTAAGTGTAAATGAAATAAATGAATTAGTGCATGGCAAATTTCTGTGATTTTTTGCATCCACACCTACTACTCATTGGGAGCGATATTATATTTCTAGTATATGGTTTTACAAAAAGCTTATGACTTACCATCCTTTGCCGCGCGGGCTTTCTTTCGCCGACTAGACAGTAGTTTGTATAATGCTTCTATCAGTTTTAGCTTTATTTTATACATATAGCTCTCATTACTGGATTGATTTTTTTCTACCAGACCCTTTAACTACTTTTCTCGGATTAAAGAAGTTATCTCAACTTTGATATATAATTATATTTTTTTATATAAAAAAACATGATTATGTAAAAAATTTTGAGATAGAGGGCGGACATACGACATGCGTCGAGGAACTGTGCATATCAACAGAACAGTACAATAAAAGAACCAATGGTTCTGTGGTTTTATTTCGTTCGTGTACTGCGTGGCAAGTTATAGATGTTTCTATTAGTTTTACTGTGCTTTTATTGTGGATTTATATACTTCATTTATTTTTTACTTGTTTTTTAATGTGGTGTGATGGAAGCGGCAAACAAGAGAGCAGGTCACGTTTGTTGTTACAAAATCTGTAAAAATAAAAGACACACTGGAATATTGGAACATTTTTTTTCTGTTCCTCGTGATTCTGAAAGGTAAGTAACTTTATCTGTGCAAAATATAAAATACAATTTTTTTATTTACACTAATCTTAATTACTGTTAAATTAAAGACGTTACTCGATAATAAAAAAATACTGGCTATGTATGCAAATCATATTTTTGCATTTTCTGATGTTACACAAAAATGAACAAATTGTTTTAATCAGAATATTAAAGCGAATGTAAAACAAAATTTTTACTAAATTTAGCTATTGCCAAGGACATCAATATTTTGTTTTTATACGAAAAAAAAACGATCATTTTTAAATAATTTTTTTTATTTAAATATGTTTTACTTCCACACCAAGATATATGAGTAGAGGTGCTCTATTGCCAATTTTTCTAGGATATCGAGAAAAAATATTTTAAGAAAAAAAAAAACGACTATTTTACACTCTTAAATTTATTAACAGAAATTTTAAAACCGACAAACAAGACACAAAATTAATAATTTGGAGACATAAATAATAATATTAATAATAAATCGCCTTTATTTATATTTCTGTTTTGGCGAAGTTCAGTAAGCTGTTCTGCCACTTAATAAAGCAATTGTTTTTCTTATACCTGGCTATTATATTCTGTAACTTAAAAAAATGCCTAACAATCAATTATTAATAATAAAATATTTCGCCTATTGTGTATTTTGTTTCATTCATCTAGAGAATCTACAAATTTTTTATTTTAAACATATAAAGTGTCAAAATATAAAAAATGTACATCAGATTCATTTTCAAAATATACTTTACTATTTACATCCTGGAGTTTAGCAGGAGATACTATAAAAAGTTTATTAATGATGCAAATGTACGTGGACAAACATACACAACTACTAATGGACATGATATAAGAGATAACTCTTTATAAGTTACAGCACGCCCCTCACCGACGTCAGTCAATTTTTTAATAATCATTTGTATCGTACACAGTTATTTTTGATGCTAGATTGTGAAATACCATTTTGCATTCGAGAAAGAAAGAAAAAAAATCGTTCGAGAATTCAAAAGAATTTCGCAATCGAGTATAAAACAATATTTTTTCGAAAACTGTATCCCACAGTTAAAAAATTATTAAAAATGTTAAGAGAAAATGTTGACATTAACAATTAATTTATTTGACATGTATGTCATCCACAATTTGCTGCACATATTTTAATATCAAATAAACGATAAAAGAAATGATCAACTATAAAATTGATTGTTAATTAAATTGATTATTAATGTTTGATTGTTAAAATTTATGTTTTTGTTGATAATAATAAATAAACTGGTAAACTGATTCTATCATCTATAATTTCATAGATTTTTGTAGGTGGATGTAAAAGTCTTTTACATTCTGGATATAAAAGACTTTTAACGTTCTGTAGACAAAAAACTGTCATTTTGATATTTAATAAATATCATGTAAAAGTCAACTTTTAAGGATAGTTTTCGAAAAAAGCCTTTTCATGTTCAGCAAGCATTTTAGCAGTGCTTTTATTTTCACCATCATTGTGTCTGGACAATTGTTGAAAAACTAATTGTTGATATTTTTGTGATTCAGCAGCATCCTTAATGGGTGACAAGAAAAAAATCCGATAAAAAAATTGATTTTCCCGTATTTTCAGTGAAAATATGATGGGATTAATAATATATTGTAAAAAAAAACAGCTCAAAGTATTACGTTTAAAGAGCTTTCAATTAAAAGATAGAGGGAGCTGGATAGCTCACTGCTACTCCTGCCACTAAAAAAATTAGCATTGTTCTTAAGAAATTCATTGTGTGATAAATACTGTAATGGAGATTGATCTTATCGAAGAGTAGTCGATAAACTGATGAATCTAACTTAATTAGGGTACAAGATGTTACCCTATATGGATTTATCCTCTAGGAGGGAACGGAAAGAGAAAGACATTTCACATAACAATCTACTCGTTTCTCTATCAATGCAAAATAATATAAACTAAATAAAGATACAAACAATACTATAACTAAAAGAATCTGGTTTTTTATTTCCGTTAAGGAATTATGTCAGGAATCCTGTAGATGAGCGGCACCTGTAGTTGGAAGAACATTAAATAGGGATATCAGCTGGTATTCTAGAAGTTGTTCTAACTAATGGCGTTCGTTATTGTACTTCGAATAAAGGATGATTCGCTGGACGGCACCAGCCAGTAATTGGGAAGCATGACATTATTCATTTCGATCTTTTCTAGTGAACAAAAGACGGGCTTCGAAGTCCCCACGTCCGGTATACATATTAGATCTCTGTTGTTGTTTTGTTTAAAACTGATCCTGTTTAAAATAATTGGTACAAAGATACGAGTAATAGAAGACCTGTTCCAATATTAGTTTGCATTCATTATTGGCTAATGATAAGAGGTGATTGCGGGTGTGAGTTAGATATTGAAAATCAATGATATTAACTTCATGGGTTAAAATGTTGTTGTGACGGGTTTTTTAATATTCTGCCAAGCCTGTTGCAGTTTTATTTGCAAGATAATTTGATGTTCTTTAGACAGAGCGCAAACCACATCAAAGAAAAAATTATAGAGATGGAAATTGAACAGATGCGTTTGGCCCTTTGAAGTTTTTTCTTTTTTTTTCCCGAATTTATCTGAAGATCCCATATTGAGAAACTATAGCTGATAATTGACAAAACTCTCCTCTGTATAATATGGTGCGTAAAGATTTGGTAAAGTTACCCCATCAGTCTTGTATGTCTTTTTGATGTAAGAAAGATAGTTTTGTTCTCTGAGATATAATATATTTGGTGTCCGATGTATACGTTTCGTCAAGGTAAATGCCTAGATATTTAATATGATTGACACATGTCAATTGGTATTATTTCCTATAAGAAAAGGAAAATCAATTTAATGCAAGGGATCGTTGACCGCTGTATTTAAATAGCTACCATCTTTTCTACCAAATGTCTTTGTGCTCAGAGAACCATCCAAAATAAGTATCTTAAACCTCAGTTACCTCTGGTGGGAGGGGGGTATCTAATAGCCCACACTCTATGTATGTAATGTATTCAATAGAAAATCCGTGTGAATTAATAATTTAATTACTGATGTTTATAAAATAAGTGAAAGAGTAGAAAGGTTTTAAAAAATGTGTCGATAACTATTCAAGTGCAAATGGTCCCAACGAAACAATTTGACATTTGTATAATTTAAATAACGCAAGTAAATAATGTAAAAATAACTAAAAGTGGATCTTTTTAAACTTTTTGAGTACATCTTCCTACCAAAGTTTCTCTTTTCCCGTTTTCCCTTTCTTTCGCTTCTAAAGTTCATATTAAAAACAAAAAAACATATATAGATTAACAAACTTTAGTTGTTTAAAATTAATATATTATTTATTGTTGTTATAGTATTATACTTTTTAAAGTTGTTACTGATTTTAAACCTTGAATCCTTTTACTTAAAAATATACATTTACACATTATGTTTATATTTTGTGTGACATTTTCTAAGCCTATTTTACCAACCAACTATAGATTTACAAGAGAAATAATACTTTTAAAATATGCCACAAGCAATTAATATTCTTGGTTAAGTTATGATTTGTGCCAGAAAGTTTTATAGTTTATCAATAAAACAAATTTAACCTTATTACTATAGGGGCATAATGTTAATAACAATGTGGGTTCATGTTCTAAACTTGATGAGGTCACTGTCCTTATTAAAATTATTCTCAATGAGTATTTATTACTGTTATCATTAAAATAATATTTATTCAAAATTTTCCCAAATAGATGAATTAAAAGAATATTATTTTTGATTATAACAACCCAGTAAGAATACAAAAAATGTTTACCCATTTTAAACAAGAAATAATTATGTTCTAAACAGTAGATAAAACAGCTGATTAGACAAAACAAATCGAAAGGCCTAAAGCTACTTTAACATAAATTTAAATAAACTTTTAAGCAAGTTTCAAGTTAATCAAATATGTACAGGATGTCCAAATTACATTTCCTACATCATAATTCTGCCATTTTTGGAGATATCTGATTTATTCTAAAAACATGTAAAACTAGATTTTTTTGGATATTCTCAAACACTAACAGGATCTTCCATTAGACATGGCATTGTTTTAAATAGAACACCTTGTATTTCATGAAAAATTAAGTTCTACTCATTTTTCTGATTTCAAAAGTATGGAATTTCCTGGGTTTACTGTTTTTTGGGTTTTTAATTCATGCAGCAAAATAAATCATTTTCCATTAAGAACTACATTTTTAATCGATGATGATTAAGAGACGTAAAACAAGCTAAAGCTCTCTCCATTATTACTGTCTACGTGTTTTCATGACATTCTAAATTTTCGCCAATTAAAAATGAAAAGGGGAGAATGATTGGTTTTGCTGAATAAGTTAAAACTAAAAACAATAAACCCGTGAAACTCGATATTTTTTTAAACAGAAAAATGAGTAGAATTTAATTGTTGAATAAATAAATGTGTTACGTTAAAGACAATTATGTCATTTTGTTGTTTATTATTATGAGGTTCTGGAAGGCTTTCAGCATACTTTAAATTACAAATAATACGAACTGTATATTTTTGCAGAATAAAGATCCCATTGAAGTCTTTACACAGACCCCAGTGCATATTGCATCTTAGATGTGGGTGGAAACTAGAAAAATATAAAGTTTGGAGCATCTGTTTTCTACATTGTTCATAAAAGAGCATAATGCAAAACACACAAACCATAACATTTTCGATAGATTATCGACATGGATAGACCACTCAAGACTAATGTCAGTATGAAGATCCAACAGTTTCATATATGGAAAAGAATTAACTACTAACTAGATTGTTATTAATAACGATTCTATCTTCTATACTAGGTTAGATCTAGAGGATCTAAGTAAATATCATACACACAATTTTGTCACTACTGACTATAAGCTTATTTTTGTGCATCCCCTCTGCTATTTTTTTATATACTAATATTTGGTAAATTTTATATACCAATAATTAGTCTTCAGGGTGTATTAACTTTTTTGACTTTATTAATACATTGGTGTCTTCAGCGTATGACATGAGAAGTTGGGGATTTTCGAAAAGAACTGTGTAAGGGCCACTGGTATATAAAATTAAAAATAGTGGACCTAGAATGGATCCTTGAGGAATACCAAGAGTGATTTCAGATTTACCTGAAACAACAGAATTGCCATTCAATATTATAGACACTTCCCTTAAGATATAACATAAACCACTTATAGGCGTTACCACGAATATCATATATGTATAATTTTTCCAGTAAAATAGTGTGATTCATATAACCAAATGTCTTACTTAGGTCTATGAACAATTGCTACACACTTACAGTAAATCGCTTAGGTTATCTCTTTAATAAATGAGAAAAGTGCTTTGTCTAAAATCCTATCTTTAGTAAAAATAATAAAAGTGAACTGGACTCCTTTATAAAATACTAGTGAAGGTTAAAAAAAATTTAAATTTGCAAATATTGTCCAATAATATTGGTTTTTGTACAAAACTGTTAAAATAATTAACTAAACAAATCGTGCTATAATAAGTGTTTAAATAAATCTGGAACATCTACATTTAACTCACCGAGTCTTGATTGTAAATCAAAGCAAATGCAAATGAATATTAAATGAAGAGTTTATTTTCACAACCTCTTTTTGTAAATTGTAATGTGTGAAATATATATATGAGACCCATTGACCAATCCTCAAATACAAAACTTGAGAAAGGACACGTAATTAAAATATCTTGTATCTAGTTGGATTTAAAACATCAAGTCAAAGTACCATCAGGCATTCATATAATGAACGATAATGAAAATATTGAGAACATCTATCAAACACTATCTTAACATAAAATCTGTGTATGCAAAAATTGTACTATTAATAAAAAAGTTTTTTAGCTAACATTCACGAATAAATCATATGGGCATTGTAGGCGAGGGAAAAATAAAGAAGACGACTAATTGCTTTCACTTGAACGACCTAAAGAGAAGATGATTGGTTATAATAACTGATGTTCGTGGTAGAAAAGAAGTCTGGTGAAGTTATAATAGGAATATTAGTCGCTTTTGATTCACACTATGAGTGTCGGAGATAACGTCACTATTTCTGTTAATCTGAATTTATGATAAAAATAACTGGAATCGTCAATTGCAATTGAGCAATTGTCCTAAGAAGTAAGTGAACTAAAAAGAGATGGGTCACCAACTATATGTATATCTTAATTTTAGATTTCGACCAAAATTTTAGATTTAGGTTACATGGGAATTTCAAAACAAGGATATATAAGGAAATCAAGCTTCTTTGCATTGTACTTAGAGCTATGTTAGTGTAGCTAGAATATGTTATTTCGATAATTAATTTAATCATAAATATTGCAAGAATTATTATTTCGCCTGTCATGGTAATATTATTGCTTCATTATTTTAATTAATTTGAATTTTATTTGAACCTCATTTGAACATTTTAGGTTTTTCTCAAGTGACAATTTTAATTATAAAATGCCCTACAAGATATGCGCAAAGGTTATTTCTAAGACTACTTATAAACGTAAAAAGTCTGGAAGGACTCAATAAAACTGATTTAAAACGCTTATAAGAGTACAGGGGCCACCTAGGGAAGAGCTTATATGCCTCTTTATAGATATACTACTTAGAATGAAGTGTTGGGACTCCACATAGGTATTTTTTTTTTCGATGACTTAAAAATAAATAACTCGGTAGCATCCAAAATTGTTTTTAGAAAAAATTCTATTAGGTACAAATTATATTATTTTGTTCGATCCAAAACATTTCCAATTTGGCTGATCGTTATACATTGTTGATCGTTAGAAATAATGGCGGCTGTACATATAAACTATATTAGTTTTGAACAGTTCTACTTTAAACATGCTTTTGTCTTATTACCAATTACTCTTTAAGTATATCGATTTGTCCTTGTATAATAGTAAGTACATTTTAAACCCCATTAGTCTGATTTTGTTTCTTAAAATGTGCCAGGTTATCTTAAAATCCATTTTAAACCTTTCGAGCACATAACATAACCGCTTTAAAACTTACAGGATATATAATGCCCAGATAACATAACCTAAAAATTCACACTTGTGTAGGGTCTATTCTACACGCCTGCCCTCATTTTTTATTCAGTGTGTTGTTTTTATTAGTGATATTTTATAATACTATATTCTGAACAAAGGGAAACCAAACCCTTCTATGCTTAAGATTGATTTAGATTTTTACCTGCTTGATTAACACTGGTTAGCTTTATGAGAAGGTTCGGCCTGAAACTTAGTGATATCAAAACATAATAGATTGATAGTCCAGCATTAACAACCACCTCAAGATAATTTCATAAAGCAATTATAAGATCACAACACATCCTAAATTGCCTATAAATTTCAATTCTCCTAATCTAGATTTAACATCTACAAAGTTTTTCTGGGGATTATCACAATTAATCAAACTCGTCAGAATAAAAATAGGTAATCTTTCCATCGTTGCTGCGGATTTGAATGTCGGTGGGAATGGTTGTGTCCACATTTTTTTCATAAGTGTAACCCTCGCCCGTGCAGTTTCGGCTTTAATTTCGTGGGTTGTATTAGACAATATATTTTTAAATAATAAACACCATTACAGAAATTATTCTGTAATGGTGTTTATTATTTAAAAATATATTATAAAATACACAAATTAGAGAACAGCTTCATGTTGCATGAATGAATTCAGTATGCTATAAAAACAGAGAAACATAATAGATAAATATTCTTTTACATTATCTTTAAATAGGGAGAACGTTATATAACATGATGCAAATATTGTAAGGTGCATGCTGAATAGCTCTTGTGTGACTAGAAATGCTCAAAAGGTCATCGTCTTGTAACATTATAAATTTATGTTTCTTTCTAAGTGACTTAAGTTATTTTTGACAAATATGAGACACTGCAGCTGGATGGTGTTATGAGAATTATTACTATTTTTTTATCGTTTCTCTGTAACTTGCATTGCTTTTCAAAACAAAGATCTTTCGAGCAATTTATTTAGTCGTAATAAACAACTCTTTCACATTCAGTGGATTTACTCCATGTAAGAAAAGGTATATTGTTGTAGGTTACAGAATAGTATATTATATTAACTAACCCTGCCTTGTCGAGTGTTGATTTATAGATTTTAACTGTAGTGTTGTATATTCAGATTCTTGTGAAGAAGGTAGATTAATTCCAATTATTAAATTAGGAGTTAAAAACTTAATTAGTAACTATAGATAGGTTCTCAGTGCGATATTCAGTGTTCTTGAAATTATTATGTACGAGTTAATATTTGGTTGTGTCCAACTGATAATTACAGAATTACAATATGCCGATCGACTATAACAAATTTGATAAATATTGTGCAAGATGGTAGGGAAGCCGTAAAAAGAAATAGTCAGACGTAGTTTGCACTGGCGTGCCAAAGGCCTTTGATAAATTGAGTCAATATCACTTATTTTTAAATAAAATAATTTTCAGTTGCCGTAGTACAGTTACAGTAATACTGTCATATGCTTATTGATTTTTTATTTACCAAATGGGAAAATGTTTTTAAAAATAAATGATTTTTATTCAGACCACATACCAACGTTTGAAATACCACAAGGTTCCAAATTTGAGCCAACGATATGTTTGCTATTTGTGAATGAAAAAAATTGCTTTTCGCAGACGACCTAAAATTTTTCTTGCAAATAACTT
This sequence comes from Rhamnusium bicolor, assembly GCA_029963845.1. NCBI lineage: Eukaryota > Metazoa > Arthropoda > Insecta > Coleoptera > Cerambycidae > Rhamnusium > Rhamnusium bicolor. Next base: position 88,382 of record JANEYF010002551.1, on the reverse strand, counting down.
GTTTCTGTAACTGTGCTCTTTTACAGGCTGATATTTATAGGATAGTGGAGCAGTATGGAGTAAACAACGTACTGGTTAATTCTTCAAAATGCGTAATTTTGTGCATGTCATAGAAAAAAAATACTTCAAATATCAGATAAATGTGGGAATCTTAGCTAGATTGGACAAAATCAAAGATTTATGTGTAAATATTGACTATCCTGTATTATTTACTTATTATATTTATAGAATAATAAAAACAGTTTAAATGAATTTGGATTTCTGGTGAGAGTTTGTGGATACTAGTGAAAATGAACTGAGCGTCAAATGAAACATTAAGAGAGAAGTTTTAAAACCTCATAGCTTTAAACTGTTTAACAGATTTTTAAAATGGAGAAAGATTCGGAAAGAGTAATTTATTGACTATTGCTTAGAAATTTTCATAGTATATTTCCTGGCACAGGAGCAATAATATTACAAGGTTAAAACAAAATACGTGCATAATAATAATAATAATAATAATTTTCTTTATTCACCACCCAGAAAATACAAAGTAAAGGTAATTTTAAACAATATAATCCCATTATGGTAAGCAAATGAAGAAGATAATCCCACAGAAGGCGGACTTTGAAAGTGGAAAAGTTTTCTCCAGTCAGCAAAATAAGCAAAAAATTAAAAGTAAAAACAAAGTAAATGAAAACACTGTTAAATATACATACAGTACATATATGAACATATATCCACATACACATATATATATATACATGTATACATATATATACACACACATACATATGCATACGAATGTACACATTTTAATTCTATTTTCTTCATACAATATAAATATTTTTACAATCTACATATTGACGAATTTGCAATCTAGGAACTTTGCGCAACCAATATTTTATTTTATTTTTAAATAAATTAATCGAGTTTATTTCTTTAAATTCGAGTGGAATTAAGTTATGTAGTTTGGGCCCTAGATAAATATAACTTCTTAATAAAATATTTCTGTCTGATTTAAGAATCTGCGAAGCATTTTGTCTATATCTAGCATTATAGCTGTGTACAATATCGATTAAGTCATGCCTATGTTTTTGCTGTCTGATTACAACTGCTAAAAAAATAGCTGTTTAGCGTCAAGGATATTTGTTTCTAAATATAGGCATTAGTAGGATATGTATAAGCTTTTTGACACATTGTTTTTAGGACACATTTTTGTATAATTTCTAGTTTATTCAAATGACTGTTTGTTGCTGCACCCACACAACTATCCCAAATGCTATATGACTTTCAACTAATGCATAGTATAGTATCCTCATCTTGTAAATTGTAAGTATTCGGGATAAATACTTAACCCTGTATGTAACATACCTCAATTTTTTTATTAAATGATTTATATGCATATTCCATTTTAGATGACAATCTATTATTATACCTAGATACTTAATACTATGCACTAAGGAGCTGCTTACATTTGCATTGTGGGCCGGGATAAGAAGAGTGTCAAAATCTGGTAGGTATCTCGAATATGATGTAAAGGGTATGTAGTGAGTTTTGCTGTAGTTAATTGTCAAAAGCCGACTATCATCTGCAAAACTCACTATATCACCTCTTACTGGTAACTCATATAAGTCATTCAAGTATATATTGAAGAGTATCGGTCCTAGGACTGTTCCTTGAGGAACTCCATATGTAACTATACGTGTTATTTATTTTCATGCACTGTTTCCTATTATTTAAATAGCTATTTATTAGTTCACATGAAGTTCCTCTGAATCCGATACCCTCCAATATACATAAAAGCTGGGAGTACCTAACCGTATCAATGGCTTTTGCTAGATCGATGAAGATGCAAAGTGCCGGACATTTTTCATCAATGGACCTACTACTTTAAGATGTTAAATAAACTATTGCATCCTGCGTCGATCTGTTATCCCTGAATGCAAACTGCTTATCTGATAATATATTATACCTGTCCATATAATTTTGGATTCGTTTTTTCAAAAACATATCAAATATTTTAGCTAAGTTTGAGATCAGAGAGATGGGTCTGTAATTAGCCACTTCCAGCTTATCTCCGCTTTTATACACGGGTTTTATTGCAGCAATTTTGAATGCTAAAGGAAACGTTCCCATTTGTATTAATTTATTAATTATATAAGTTAAAGGTGTTAATATTTCATTGACTATATACTTTAGAGTCTCAGATGTTAGATTATCGATTCCGGGAGCCCCGTTTTTTTTTAAATTTAAATATGGCTTCTCTAACTTCTGTGTCATCAGTTTCGGAAAGAAAAATTGAGTTTGATAGTTTAGATATATTAGTAAAAGTTGTTTGATTATTTTTTTGTTTAATTACATCCAATCCCTGTAAAATATTCTATAAATGTATTTGCTATTTTATTCTCATTTGTGGTCGTTTCACCATCCTCTGGTTTTATCTCATGGATTTCTTCCTTTTTTGCGTTATTATTGTTTACAATATCATTAACACAGTGCCACAGATTTGCTGAGTTATCCTTATTTTGATTTATTTTATTTCGGTAATAATTAATTTCAGCTTTTTTTATTAAATCATTTAATTTATTTCTATATTGCTTATACAGGGTGTCCCACGACGAACTGCGATGATCGATATCTCGAAAAGTAGACATTGGAAAATTTTGAAAATTTGGCAGTAAGCTAAAGTCGACGGGGGCAACTCGGCTAAAATATTTTCAAGATGGTGGCACTTCCGGTTATAACGGAAGTAGATGTCAACTTGCTTATTTTAAATAGGATACCCTATATATTATTACATTCTTGGATTGTACGCAACATTCTAGGCCGATTTTGTGTATCATGTCCTATACCTAAGTCTCTCCGTTTTTGACATATTTCAATTCTTATGTCAAAAATGACGTTTGCAGGCACTAAAAAAATTATCAATTTTTCCTATAAGGGAGCCTTTATTATTTAATTTGGGTTAGATTCTTTGTTGGAAAAGACCTACTTTAATAGAATTTTTATAATATTAATACAGAGTGTTCAAAAAATAAGAATGAAAATGAAATTGAGAAAACTGTCAAAAATCAATTTTTTCAAATGGACACCCCCAATTTTTATAATCTTATCCTATTTACCATTAAAAATAAGGGTAAGTTTGTGTATGGATGTCTATTCCGAAAATTTTTAGTTTTCGAAATATTGCCAATTCAATATTTTTATAATAAATAATAAAATACATAGCAAAATCCTTTTGGATTTTGCTATGTATTTTAAGTTCAATTACTCTTAGTTGGCTATGACGGCGTTGGGTGCTAAACAAATGTATGTAGCTCTCATTTACCATATGACAAGTATTAATTATCATGCCGGGGCGCTTAAATTATACGCACGAGGATTATTTAAATTTGTTTATAATCTATGGAGAATGTAACAAAGTTTTATCAAGAACATGTGAAATATTTGCTAATAGATATCCAGAGAAACAAAAACCGTCTCCGAACAGTATTAAACGAATAATGGAGAATTTCAAAAATTTTGGCACCGTTAAGGCAACAATTCATAAAATAATTAAATAAATATAACTTAGATACAACAGGTTTTTACATAAACTACTAACAGTATAACTACTTATACCCAGGAAAACATTTTATTTTAATAAGTGTTCAAAGTGTCCACCTTGAACTTCCAAACATTTTTCGCACCTCCGAATTACTTCGTCACGGGTGGCCGCTGTAATAGAACCTGGAGATAACCTTTCGAAAGCATTCCTTACTCTTGCCTGACAATCTTCCATTGTTGTGACTGGATGTAAATAAACCATATCTTTTAGTGTTCTCCATATAAAATAGTTTAGGACAGACAGATCAGGTTAAAGAGGAGGCCACAGAAATGATCCATTGTTAGCAATCCACTTATCGTAAAAAGTTTCTTGCAAGAAGTTGTTAATTAGGAAGCTGTTGTGTGGTGGGGCGCCATTGTGTTGGTAAAATATTTGCCTATGTTCAGCTAGCGATAAATTGTTCAAATATTCATTATCCAAATCTTGTAATATATTTAAATATCCTTCTCCTAAAAAAAGATTGATACGTAATTTGAAAAAAGAAATTATGTAAGTATTAATTCATTACCATTTAAGTTTTCTTCATAAAAATGTAGTTTTACGACTCCATCATTTCTCACAGCACAGTACACGTTAAGTCGCCAGGTTTCTTGATAATTTCAATCTCATGGCATGGGGATTTGAATCACACCAAAAGTGGGAATTATGTCGGTTAAAAAGGCCGTTTTCGTAAATTTTGCTTCGTCAGTCCAAATCATGTTGTCCAAAAATCGAAAGTCGTCTTGTAACAATGTTAAAATAAATTCGCAAAAGTGAACTCTTCTGGCCAAATCGGTGTACTTTAGAAATGGAATAGGGATGGTATTTGTGTTTCAAAAGAATTCTGTGAATAGAGGTCTTGGAGATTTCAGTTTGTAAGGCCACTTGTCTTAAAGATGTCATAGAATATGCCGCAAAATATCCCAAAATAGCAATTTCGATATTTTCATCATTGACAATTGGTTTTATTTTATGAATTGTTGCCTTAACGGTGCCAGAATTTTTGAGATTCTCCATTATTCGTTTAATACTGTTCGGAGAAGGTTTTTGTTTCTCTGTATAGGATATCTATTAGCAAATATTTTACATGTTGTTGATAAAACTTTGGTACATTCTCCATAGATTATAAACAAATTTAAATAATCTTCGTGCGTATAATTTAAGCGCCCCGGCATGATAATTAATACTTATCAAATGGTAAATGAGAGCTACATACATTTGTTTAGTACCCAACGCCGTCATAGCCAACTAAGAGTAATTGAACTTAAAATACATAGCAAAATCCCCATACAAAAATATCAAATTGGCAATATTTCGAAAACTAAAAATTTTCGGAATAGACATCCATACACAAACTTACCCTTATCTTTAATGGTAAATAGGATAAGATTATAAAAGTTGGGGGTGTCCATTTGAAAAAATTGATTTTTGACAGTTTTCTCAATTTCAGTTTCATTCTTATTTTTTGAACACTCTGTATTAATACTTATCAAAATATTATAAAAACTCTATTAAAGTAGGTCCTTTACAACAAAGAATCCAACCCAAATTACATAATAAAGGCTTCCTTATGGGAAGAATTGATAATTCTTTTAGTGCCTGCAAACGTCATTTTTGACATAAGAATTGAAATATGTCAAAAACGGAGAGACTTAGGTATAAGACATAATACACAAAAATCGGCCTAGAATTTTGCATACAATCCAAAAATGTAATAATATATAGGGTGTCCCATTTTAAATAAGCAAGTTGACATATACTTCCGGTATAACCGGAAGTGCCACCATCTTGAAAATATTTTAGCCGAGTTGCCCCCGTCGACTTTAGTTTACTAACAAACTTTCAAAATTTTCCAATGTCTACTTTTTGAGATATCGATCGCCGCAATTCGTCGTGGGACACCCTGTATATCATTTTATTTTCGTCAGTTGGAAACCTGGTCATATGCTTATGTAACTAGACCATTAGTTATCCATAATTTTCTTTTTATTTCTGAGTTCTTTAACTTAATTTTTTTTGTGCACATTTCTTCAAATTCCATTCTAATGAAATAAGTAATTGTTAATATGTTTGGTGATTGGCATGTTGAAAAGGAAGATGTCTTCCCTTTTTTCGTTTTAAGATTTGTTTCAGCATTTCAACTGGTTTGAAAAAAAAATGGTTTTTTTTTTTGATAAATACCAATTTTAAAAAATTTAAATTCATTAACGGCAGTAAACAAAATTTTTGATATTTCTCACTAAGGAATTTAGTGGATAGTATGCCAAGGTGAGTTGAGGATATCATATTTGTCAGGGGATGTCTAAGAAAATTATAATATTGTGTATAATTAGTATATTTTTAACAATAATAAAAGTTTCCCATATAAGTAGTACGTACATTTTGTCTGCCTGGGTATATCTAGCTACTTAATAATTAACCCTGTGTACACAAATATACAGCTAATGTAAATTTTTTTAAAAATTGTTATTTTTCAAGAAAAAAATAGTTTTTTTCAAACCATTTAAGACTTTGAATAAATCCCTAAACGTGCCTAGGGAACACATCCTTTTCAAAATGCCAATCAATAAACTGTCAACAGTTATTTTCCAGGAAATTGCATTAAAATAGAATTTGATGAAAAATGCACGTTTCAATTCTGTATTATTGCTCCTGTACGTGAGAAATTACTCCGTTAATTATCCTCTTCGAATTTTTCTTTGTTTTAAACATGTTAAACAGTTTTAAAGATACGATGTCTTAAAATTGAAGTAAAATTTCTCCGTACAGTTTCAATTGATGCTCAATTTACTTTTGAAAAATTTTGCTCTGACTAACAGACTCCAAATATTTTATTTTGTTTACGTAATTTATCAGTTACGATGTTATATTACTTTTCATGGGTTTTAACCGCAATATTAAATGATCTGTTTTTGATAATATACACACTCATGCTGTAATAAATTACTTTTAGCCATTTTTGTAGCTTGTGTATTATACACAACCTATAAGAGATAAAAATGTTATAAAATAACTTGTAAATGAGGAGCATCATTAATTCCTTATCTAAATTGCCCATTAAGATTTATTATTCATGTGTTCTGACATTAATAAAAGCTGACATGAATCAAGATTTAGGTTTGATTTTTTTTCGTGGTGTTATTTGGATGACAAAAATTATTAGTATCATAATAATTAATCATTTTCAGTACTGATGAATTTTATTTTTAGGTGTTATATAGCATTGCAGATAAATAATATATCAAAAATTTCGTTTTGGTATTACAAAAATTTAAAAACAATAGAAAGTAGTAAAAGAGAAATTTAACAAACAGATGTACGAAAGCCGAAGATGAATGGCACCACACCGGGTGAAGATATCGTCAAGTCTAGGTACTAATGCGGCTATATTTCAGGCTGAGGTTCATACCGTTGAACTGTGTGTACGAAGGCTGAAATATATGCATCTTGCAAGCAAATCAATAAAAATTTTCTCAGGTAGCCAAGCAGCTTTAAAAATCTTGGCTCTTACTGGTGTAATGGTATGAAATTGTCAAGAAGCTCTAAGTCATTTGAGTTGGTCTGGAAGGATACGAAATAGCCGACTCCTTGGCCAGAAAAGGACATTATTACGAATAATCGGACCCAAACCGATACTTGGCATATCCTCAAGAACTTTCAAGATGGCTAACTTAATTTACCCAAGCAGCAAATTTAGTAGTCTCTATGTAGTAGCTACCATCAGTGGAACTTTAAAGTCTTCAGCAACTAACAACAGTTACGTAGCAATTACTACTCCGAAACCTTCCCTGTTACGTGTTGACAACTAGGTTATTACGTAAATGGAACGTAACCAAGTAGTAGAAATGACTAACGTTTGGAACAGCTCTTTAGTGGTACGAGAGCAAACTATATTTTGCTCTCTCTCTCTCTCTCGTTCGAATAGCAAAATATAATGTATTGCAATCGGACTTACTGATTGTGAATTTGAAGTCAGTATGTCCAAGTTAAATCGATTGAATGAAATATGTGTAGGTAATAAACTATGATGTTTTGCATTCACTCCGTGTGGAAATTAAAACGACTAATTGTTTTCTGTAAAATGTTTACATGATACTTCAAATTGCATATTAATAAGTTTGTTTCCATCATAATTACACCCGCATTTAATCGTAAAAGTGACGATGTCTTACGAAAATTACGAGAAATATGATATGCTAGAATGCTTCTTCAACGTCACAATTGTGATATTGCATCCGAAATATATTTCAATCGCTATCCAGAGAGAAGACCTAATAAAGATATTTTTAAGAGATTAATAGAAGTCCTTTAACAAGCCAAGACCAAGAAATCAGATATTTATATCTAATTTTATAATATATTTCAATTACAAAATAAAAATTCAAAGGTAAATGTTCAAACTGTTGTCCGTTATGTTCGATAGTTCTCTAGTTTAGGTGCGTGGTGCAATGTATAAATTCACAAAATGTATTTATATAATACTGTGTGCCTATGCTAGAATTTTTTATGTGGTTTTTTGAAATGAATGGAGTGTAGGTAAAAATAATTTTATTGTTTGGGATTGCAACGCGTTAATGACTAAATATCGACAGGTGACAGGTGGAAGTGTTGTTGTTATTAGCGAAAATCAAACAAATGATTATTTCGAAGATTTACCTTGAATGCCAACAAAATTCAATGCGGCGAAAATCTCGATTGCCCAATGTTGTACTTATTTGTAAACTTCCCCAAATTATTCATTTTTCTGAATTTTGCGAAATTGTCCAATGGACGAAATTTTAATTAATAACAATTAATGATAAATCACAATCAACTACATTCTTTACTTCAATATTTGTTGCTTCTTCGCTGCAATATCCGATTTTGCCGACAATTTTCCTAACTTGGTTATTTATCCATTTCAATGAATCAGAGTCGTTTCAGCATCAATCAAAGAATTTGTTAAATTGTTAACTTCACTTAACTGTAACATAATTTGTCTATAAAAGGTCGATGAATTCCGGAAAATCTGTATTGTTGTTTTACTGCTTTTCAGAGCCATGTTCGATTAGTTCCGAATAAAAGAGGATTGACTTAATGTCGCTAATAAGTTACACAACTTTAATGCTCCAAAAAAATGTCCCGACAACGTTACAGGCATTTTAAACAGAACACTTTCAATTATCGTTACTTTAAAGTGATAGTTTGGTAACGCTGTGCAGTCGTCATTACTACTAATTCTCACTCTAAAGTTGAAAATGCTTTAAAGTAATGCAGAGTGGTATTCGTGACGTTGCACATACTGTAGCAGTTACTTGAAAGTGTAATAACTATACATACCTGAATTCACTAGAATTTACGTAATTATTACCACATGAGCATGCCACAAGATGAATTTTTGTCTAAATTTAGTGACAGTTATGTAATGCCTACTATATTAAAGTTCCCGTGAAAGGAAAACTCTTCGGTATTGACAACAGTTACAAGGTAGTTCATCCGAAGGCATTTATAAAATATCCATTAAAATTAAGAACTAAAAAACTTTTGCAGTTAAACGGGGTAAACCTGAAAACCCTAACAGACCTATACACTGGACACTGTCGACTAAACTATCAACTGCAGAAACAAAATGCGTATGCCTGTAGGATGATGCAAGAAGGCAAGTCACGCTATCCCGCTGTGGAGAGGATCCAATTATCAATATTTGGCAAAGGGCAATTGCTCTCAGAGGATCTGGACACACTATCACTTAATAAAGTTATCAGTTTATTAAGAGACCGAACTTTTGGATGAAATATAGGTAGGAGTAAACCACAATAGACCTGCTGATAGCCACAGTGTAGCGCTGACAAGAATACACTCACAAGAACCTAACCTAATCATATATTTTACTAATTCTAATCAAAAAGTTGTTTTTGCTTATAGGAGCATTCAAATACAATCAAAAATTAATATGAAAACTCTGTTATATCCAAAAATTTCCGGGCAATCCAAAAACGTAAAAACATACAAAGTTCCCCATTTGGAAAAAAGTTGATATCAGTTCCGGCTAAACCGGAAGTCATTCAGCATAATCAATTTTTTGATTCACCGAATGTTTCTACCTTCAAATGCTAAATTTCATTGAAATCAAAGAAAAACTGACTAAGCTATTTAGGTATGTCCATACTTTTTATTAACCCTCTATATATGTCTATATGACAGTAGAGAAATCAAGAAAAAAGAATGATACACAAAGTATGACATTAATGATGTTCAGTTTTTTGAGATACTAGATATTTTTATAGCAAAATACACAAAATTCTGAAACTTACACTAATGGCAAATGTTTCGTCTCGTGAATTAATAAAGACAGCATACTTTAATTTAAAATTTCTTTTAAATGCAAATCCCAACGTCTGTTATGTAATCCTGGAAAACTTTTTTTAGTCTTACCTCTGCAGCACGGTCCTGAATATAAATTGAGCAAAACAGAGGAAGATAGCGTGCAGCAAATGCTCGGGAAGGCACGCGGCATGTATGTATTTACAATACAGTACCGCTGAGTTCCGCCATCAGTTCGCCCCATGGCTGTTATCTGCAGCCATACGGCGTGTCCTTATAACTTCGGTAATGTCTAACTATTATCTTGTTTAATGTTTAATTGCCTTGGCAAGTCTCGCAGTATTTTTGTTTGTTACGAGTAGGACGACATCCGGCCGCTAATTACGTTGCTAGTTAGGCTGATATGTCAGTTGCCGGCTGTAATTTTAGAGTAAAAAGTTTTAGTTTGATGTATTGCTTATTTAGCTTTTTGGGTTAGATATAATAACAGTGTTCCAGAAACTTATTTCCAGTACGTCGAGGAGAGTGTTTTTAACATTAACATTAACCGTCAACTTTTTTTAACGAGTTTTTTATTATAGACTGCTGTGTGGTCGGAACGTATTCTAAACTTTGTACCATGATAAATTAATGATACAGCTCTCGTCTACTTTAAAAGAGCGGATTAAATTAACACACAAAAACATTACTTAACTTTTACAGCACTGTAACTTTTCGTTATTTTATATAATTATGTTAAATATATATATACATAATCCTGACTCAAAAAATTACTACACAGTTGTTAATTAAGCTCTACTGACGAAAAGTCCTCATAAATCCCAGCTGTGGTCAAGCCGTCCTCTTGGAAAATGGCGGTCCAATTTCGGTTTTTCGGTAATAACTTCAGCATCGTCATAGCTACCAAAAAGACAAAAAAGGCAAAAATACTATTCGTAAAAAGTAAAAAAAAGTTTTTTCTAGAATTAAAAATAAAAAAATTATTAATACCTAAATAACATTAAACAAAATTGTTCGTCCACGCACTTTATTTATTATTTTAATTATTTTTGTAGGTGCGGTTTGTATTTACCATATTATTATTGTCACGGCTGCTCTAGACCAAGTTAAACGTAAAAATCCAATCATCGTTGTGCAGGATACTAATCCTTGTGATTGTAACTCCTCTAGCCCAAAAGGATTTTAAAGAACTTTGGTTTCTCAAACCAGGAAAATGAAATAGTATCAATGGGGAGAGAGAGACTATGGAGAATGCTTGTGAAGTTTACTCTTTCCTGACGCCATGACTAGATGTGACACTATGCCAGCACTCTACAATAAGGGAACTCAAAATTATTCTGAACCAAGAGGAGTTGAGAGAATAAATGAAAATAATCAACATAAAAGATGCCAATAAAGCAGCTATCAATGCTGCGGAGGAGAAGTTCCTGTTAAAAATCCATGGATGAGCTAATTCACTTGTATAAACATATACCGACAAAAATGAAGTTGGATATATCTTTTCAACTGGCGTTCCTACCTCCAACCAACGCAGATATGGAGCAACACTAGTAAAGAGTATACATGTAGATCCAGGAATGGCTGGTAAACTGCTTGGAGCTTACGGAGTGGGGTTAGCAAGAAAGCAGCTTCACCTGAAATTCTCAACCGTATTTCATGTAACTACAAGCTAGGATGCACCAAGACATGCAAGTGTGATTTCTGTTACAATGAAATGCATCAAAATCAAAGCCCATGGATGGATGAGCAAACTTACTTGTATAACCATATAATGACAAAAAAGAAGTTCGATGGATCTTTTCAACTGGTATCAATAATACCTCCGACCAATGCAGATACGGAACAAGAGTATAGAGTATACTTGTATGTCCAAGAATTGCTTGCAGACACAGTGGGGTTGGAGAATGTCAAGAAGATAACTGAAACTTGTCCCAACTGTTAAAGAAGCAGCTCCACCCTAATACGTCTAAATACATTTTCTGATGATTTTTGGGTTCCGAAAAGTTGTCTGATATCAATTTTTTCTACATCTAGACAATTTATTTTACCATGTCCAACAGTTTTCAGACGGGATGCTATGATACCATTTTGTTGATTGAAATTTTTTTGGTATATTTGAAATGCTGTTAAAATGTAGGATGGTGAGATCTTCTTCTAAAAATGGATTTTTTGGCATCAACCAACCCAAATTTACTTATAAAAATGATTTGCAGACGGATACTATGATTTTTTTTTGAAAATGCGCACAGGTCAGTCTTTACGCGCAAAATGTCTGAAATTCTCAAAATTCGGGCATCTAATATATCGATTTTTTACGGTTTTGGCCAGGATACTATGAGACAAAAATGTTGGTCGTGGGCTCTCGTACTATAAGAAAATTACGTTGGCAATATTTGACACACATGGCAGTTTTCTTTATATTTATTTCCATAATTGCGTGAGACATTATATTATATTGATTTTGTTCCTATTTACCTCGTCTCTAAGTATTTTAACCAGTTACTACAAACATCTGCAGAATAATTAAATACATATTTATCGCCGCTTATTTATATAATAACAGATTCTTTAATTTTCCTTATTGTGTTATTACTTTATTTTCCCAAAATAATTGCAAAATCCCATTTAATAGCATGTCGTCCACACAAAATTTTTTTACTTTTAAATTTCTCCCTTCATAGCATAATTCTAATGTTTGTTGAGCCGCACATTGAAAGATTTAGATGATTCATCGATATAATATCATATCTACTATGAAGTGGTAAGTATTATATCGGTATTCGGTATACATATAAATAATTAACCAGTGTATGAGTTTTGTATGTTATTTACCGGTTAAATAAAATAGATCTTCCTAACGCTTTATCGGTCTGAAATACCATCCACACAGATTTTACGAAACTGGTAGGACAGTAGCTTAATATCCAAAGTGTGAGAAAACATTATAATATGTCAGAAATAAATAATTATTGACCATGTTAGCATTAATTGAAGTTCAACAGTTTTCCTATTTTCATGATCGATTTTCCTGTCAAAGAATTATGATAAAGATAGGTTGTCGGGTGAACAATAAAAAATAATCACCCTGTACATGGACTTACTATTTGGTCGCATCTTAATATCACTTTGTATACAATAAATTCTAATTTCTAAACTGGGTAATATCCACTCTAACCATTCTTCTTGTTATGACCCTATTCGGTGATATTTGAGAAAAATTTTTTGTAACTTATATGTATGGGGGGGTAGATTTATTATTATTTACTATTGGATCTTGCCGACGGGATCTTTCAAAGAACGACATAGTATATACTGTAACATTATACAAGGTAAAGAACAAAATAAAACTAAACTTACCCTTTTCAATGAGCTGTAAATATATAGGTAAATAAATATATCACAATTTCCTGGCAATAAAGGGTAGTTATAGATGGCAGCCATTGATAATGGACAGGCCAAATAGTGTACAGCTACAGGAGTCAAAGACGCCAGAATTTAACATTTATTTAATAAAAGTTAAATGACGTAAATATACATGGTGTTCTATAATAGAGGGACCTCCTTTCAGGGAACAGATAAACAAATCGATCTTGATTAGGTGTTCCACAACAGTAGTTTCATTTTCACTTTGAAATAAAAGAAATAGTTTATTTTAATAAAAATAAAACAAAAATAAGTAAATAAACAAACAAACAAAAATTAAAAAAAAAACAAATGAAACAAAAGAAACAAACGAAACAAACAAAACGAAGAAAACGAACAAAGCAAACAAAACAAACAAAACAAGAAAACAAACAAAACAAATGAAACAAACATGAATGAGATAAATAAGATTAATAAGATAAATGAGATAAATAAGATAAACAAGATAATTAGGAGAAATAAGAGAAATAAGATAAATAAGATAAATAAGATAAATAAGATAAATAAGATAAATAAGATAAATAAGATAAATAAGATAAATAAGATAAATAAGATAAATGAGATAAATAAGATAAATAAGATAAATAAAATAAATAAGATAAATTAGATAAACGAGAAAAATGTAAGAAATGTGATAAGCAAGTTACACAGGATAAACCAGATATATTAGATACGTAAAAAAATTAATCGAGATAAACGATTTGAATGAGACAAACGAGACGAGACAAACGAAATAAAATAATTCGCTTTTCACCCATTTGAATTTGGATATGATAAGAACCATTTTTCTTGGTAACAGTTGATCTGAAGAAAAATGTTCAAAAGTTCTCTTGGGCATATTATATCATTCTAAATAATTTTTATCTAAAACATAATAATATTTTGAGGACGTGCCCTCACGGATTCATCTATTTTACTATTCAGTAGGATTCGTCCTTGAACCACCTCCCACCTATTATATTACATACGGACACACAAACACACAGACACGTAGACGCAGACATGCACACGCACAGACACATAGACACCCAGACACAAGACACAGACATCCAGATACCCACACACACAGACACAAATACACGAACTCACAGACATACAAACGGCATGCTGATTCGGAAAAATTTTCTATTTTCGGGTCACAACGTGCATTTTCATCATAATATATCTATTGCTAAGTATTTTGTTTTAACATTTTTTGCCATAAAGTGGTTAAAAATTATTATTGTTGCTCCTTGAAATAACGGTAGCTTTAACCGGCTTGCTTCAAAGGACAATTAACCTAGTTTCTTGCTATTAAAAAATGTATGTTTTTTGCTATTAGAAACTATCAAGCAAGAAAAAACCAAAGCTAAGAATTTAAAAAGGGAAGTCTGTTTTATAACTTCAAATAATTTGTCTACCTTCTTCCACAAATACGGGTTCATTACTATAATAATTTTAACTTACCAAATAAAAGTATAATAAACAATTATACCTTTTTCCACACAAAGTCATTTCAGACCTTCAGGGATAAAGCGGGTTGTATTTCATGTAGTGTTATTATTATTATTATTATTTTTCTAGGAATAGAAAACTGTTGATATAAATGTTTAACATTCAAGCGTCAATTTTATCATACCTACCTCCCAATTGTAAAATAGGTTACTCCTAGTATTGTCAATTAATTATTATATTGATGTAAGGTATGGTGTCATTATTAGGAAATTGATTAAAACCCAAAAAAAATCTGCGATTGGTGATTAACATTACAATAAAAAAAGATAGGAAATTCGAAATAGTCAACAATTTATATAACTATCGAATATCTATTAAAATGTTAGAGAAGGATGCCTTCTTTGATATATGCCGCCTGTGTAATATTTACAAGGCTTATCGGTCGTATCAAATAATATATTAATTTTATTACATTATAATTTCGTGATTTATTATAGGCAGGAACGTTTGTCTTTTGTCAACTGGTATAATTATAGACCACAACAAAAACATGACTCCGACTTCACGTTTTCAGGAAAATATCTGACTTGTAATTAAACTGTAATTATTGGGATAGAGGAAAATATATTAATTATACTATATGGGAAGCAGGGAAGGTGCCTTCTTTTATTTGAACCACAAAAACATTTCATTTGTATCTTTATATATAAGTTGATTGGTTGAGGATTTTCAAGCATGCTTTTTTAAGAGTTTTTTTTATCTAATAAACACTATCATTATTAATAGTTACAATTATTCTTAGTGCAAGTTTTAGTGATTTTATTTAGTACAGTGATATAATTTTCCTTCGATAAGATGGCAGCTAAAATATATCCGATGACTTGACAGGCGGTTAAGATAACATTTTAAGAAGAAAAAAAACACTTTTAAGAGAATATTAATTACATACCTAATTATTTTAGACTAATGTCTGTACCTGAGAACCATAAGGGGTTAACTCCAAATTTATCGAAATGAGATTATTTATTTAAAGTCACTTGTTATTTGTTTATTTATTACCATCTTCAGGGCACTACAAGATAATAGATTATAAAACATAACAATTTATGAAAATATACTAAAACCGTACTTGTATATTAGGCTTTAAAATGTGAAATAAAAGAGTTGAATAAATTAAAAAACAACAAAAACAAAATATCAAAAAAAAAAAACTGTGATACTGTTTATACATAACTAGTGATGGGTAAATTCGGGGGGAAATTTATTTTTGGGGAATATTCCCAGAAATCTTTCCAATGTGGGAATTTTAGGAGAATTTTAATTTTTTTCATGTTTAGAAATAAATATGTTTTCTGCGCAGAAAGTCTGTATTATTTATATTATAGTTGAAAATCAGTGTGATCTGGTGTGAGCCCGATATGTTTCACTCCTTATAGGATACAATATCTTATACGCCACAGAAATGCAACAACAATTATAATAATAAACTTTAACCTTTTACATATTACATATAACATTGGAATAAAACATAAGTTTTTTCACATAAAATTATGTTAAAGGAAAATGAGTTGTTTTATTAACGCATTATATACAACATAAAGTAATCCATTAATAATTATATAAAAAACAAAAGCAATAAAACAACATACCTATTTTTTAAATTACGTATGTTAACAAAAATTAATAAATGCTTTTAGTACTTATATACGAGTAGGTAAAAATATAAACTAAATACAACACATTTATTCTAAACTATCATTTGCATCAGAATCTGATTAAATCACTTCCACATCATCACCATCATCAGACAATTCGTTATTTAAGATTTGTTATACTTCCTCAACATTCTCATACGTGTCAGAAGTATCTGATGCAGGGGATTTAAAACTAATTCCCAGATTTTGTAAATTTATGTGACCCTGAGAAATATTGTCGGCAATATTCCCAATATGGAAATATTCCTAAAATGGGGATATTCCCTTTTCCCATCACTACACATAACAATTAAGTACTTACATTAAGAACTAGTTTTCAGCGTACTGCATAAATGAGTTTTAAAGATATATATTTGTATATAGAAATATATGTAACGTAGATAGGTTGATCCCATATGAGTAATTATTCATGATAAAGGAAACAGAAAAATTCTCATAAAATTCCTTTATTAATGTGACCGGTTTCGTGAACAAATTAATTACTTCACATCATCAGACACAGTACTACAATAGAAAATGAGTGGTGGTTACATACATACATAAATAAATGTTAATAAGTTAGTAAAACTTAAAAAACAGGAATACAGAAGACAATTATTTCAATATTTTTTAAAATTAGTAAAAACTTATTAATAAAAAATGTTTGATAAAATTTGTACCAGAAAGATTGAAATTATTTAAATTAATCAGGATTACGTTAGTTTAAAATTATAATATAGAAAATGTAAAATTTAAATAATTGAAATGTGTAAAAAGGAAATTCGTTTTTATATAATACTTACATTTTTATAAATATAAAACCAGGGTAGTCAAATTAGAATTAAAATAGTTTTGCAACATGTCAAATTATAAGTAAATGTAAGATATAAATTTTGTTAGTATCTAATTAACTTTTTTAATAACATTTCTAAAATTTAACGTGCTTCTTTTAAACACATACATATACTACAATAGTTAAAATCTAATAAGGGATAAATTTATAGATTTTAACTATTGTAGTATATGTATGTGTTTAAAAGAAGCACGTTAAATTTTAGAAATTTTATTAAAAAAGTTAATTAGATACTAACAAAATTTATATCTTACATTTACTTATAATTTGACATGTTGCAAAACTATTTTAATTCTAATTTGACTACCCTGGTTTTATATTTATAAAAAATGTAAGTATTATATAAAAACGAATTTCCTTTTTACACATTTCAATTATTTAAATTTTACATTTTCTATATTATAATTTTAAACTAACGTAATCCTGATTAATTTAAATAATTTCAATCTTTCTGGTACAAATTTTATCAAACATTTTTTATTAATAAGTTTTTACTAATTTTAAAAAATATTGAAATAATTGTCTTCTGTATTCCTGTTTTTTAAGTTTTACTAACTTATTAACATTTATTTATGTATGTATGTAACCACCACTCATTTTCTATTGTAGTACTGTGTCTGATGATGTGAAGTAATTAATTTGTTCACGAAACCGGTCACATTAATAAAGGAATTTTATGAGAATTTTTCTGTTTCCTTTATCATGAAAAATATATGTATTGATATAACTAAATTTTGTCGTTTTATTGAATAGTACCTTACTATTTGCAAGTTTTCTAACTATACGTTCGTCCCACATGGCACTGAGCTAATGGTTTACATAATCACGGCCAAAAAGGGTGGGTGGACAGTGGGTAACCGGAGCTTTTCGGGAACGCCACTGTGAACGCACCCTTCCCCCATGAAGAAGAAGAAGTATTTGCAAGTTGTGAAACGAATAAATTATTTTGTATTAACTAAATCTGAATAGAAGAGTAGTAGAAAAAAAATAGAGGTAAAAGGTATTAAAAATTATTTTCAAAATTATTATTTAAAACAAAACACATGATTTGGTGACTATCGTTTTATCATAGTTTTAATTTAATCAACAAATTGAAAATTGGTTTACTAAAATTAAACTTGTGTACCATAAAATCCAAAATGATTTAAATTTAGTATCAATTTTACCTTGATGGGAGCAAAAAATTAAAATAAAGTCATCTTTTTCGTACGGGCAAATAATAATTCCCCACCAAAAATTGCATAACTGATATAGCTTAATCACTTACAATTGCCAAAAATGGACAAGCCTGAACTACTATATAATATAGTACAACAAACAGTAACTTAACATATTTCTGAACATATTGAAATCGAAAAATTCTACACACACTTGGTCATATCAAAGTTTACTTAGTAAACTTTGGTCAAATAGATTGATTTGAACAATTTTGATGATTATGCAATGTAGACTTTACATTGAATTTGTCAAAAATTCAAATTGATCATTTAACTTGGGAAGATAAATAAAAAATTCTTAAATAGTGAGTGATGAGTGTAATCCTTTGGTGGTCTGTGCTACTACTCGTCAGACATCATTAATGCCTTAGTGACTGATAGCGACCTGCAAAGCAGGTACCAAGAAGTGCGACCTCTAATCCTCTGGTGTTAGCATAAGGTTAGTTTTAATCATCTCCAGTAGATAGAGATTAGATAGATTTGTAGGTCGCTATCAGTCACTAAGACATCAGTGGTATCTGACGAGTAGTAGCACTGACCACCAGAGGGATATACTTATCACTCACTATGTCTGTCTTGCTTAGTCTGCTTTAGGCTAGCTTGGTTTGCTATTATTATTTGTCTTTTCCATTACCTATGGTATACTAACGAGAACATAACAAGTTCGAAACCGGTCTATGTCTCGCATTGTGCTTCAAAATTGCTACACTATACACGTTGGCGTCAAATTCTACGTTAAGCGTCAAAATGAGACGTTAATTCACGTTGGGATGCGAAATATAACGTTTGTTTACATTGGGGATACCAGATATAACGTGACGTTGTGCCAAAATAAAATCGAACACCTTACTAATCGGCTCAGCTAGCTCGTTATATCTCAGGCTGGGTTACCAGCATCATACAGGCGACACTGCTGCCTTCAGCTTCTCAATACTCTAAATTCAAGAAATAAACAATTAATAGTTGATCAGAGAATTTGGTATACCTTACCACACTTTATATTTTTAATGAAACCTATTCTGGGAAATTAAACAACATAAGTTTAATAAAATGTTTAATTATATCGAGTCAAGTTAATCAGCCAAATTAAAAAAAAAAAAAGAAAATTATTGTCAATTAGGTATGTGAAATTTTTGAATTTATAAACTATTCCCAAACAAAAGTATATAATACTATTAGGTAGATTTACACCAAATGCAATTGCACGTTGTTTACATAAAACCACATAAGAAAAATATTTATATCTAGATAATACTACTATTACATTTATCGTAATCAAAATTCATCGATCTATCACAGATCTAATTTGACTGGACCATATGTACATCATGGGTACCAGTATTAAATTGAAATTTGAATAAGTAAAATTAAAAAAAATAAAGTGCACAGAATAAATGATTAATTATTTACATCAATGTCAAAATTTTTAATAAGTATACAAAATAAAAAAAAAAGAAATAAGACTTAACTTAATCTCCAAGAGTGGGAAGGTGTGTTTAACCCTTTTGGTTTCTTCAATACCAGACTAATATTGTTCCATTAACCAAACTGCAGTACTACAAAAACTCGACGATGAAATTAATTGGCTCTTGCCTACCAACACTTGTCGAAAACACAAATCGACCCTCTATCCAGTTCCATTTGGTACCTTAGCAAGACTTGATAAAATCCCTTTCCACTACCATACAGCCAAAATTATATATAAAACCATATTCACAAAATAAAAGAATTTTCTAGGCATCATAACTTCTTAAGAGGACTAATCGAACCAGTGTTTGTAAGATAATTTTTCAAAATTTATTTCTTCCATACGGTTTGGTCAAATTACACCAAGTTTGAAGGATTAGTAGTTAAAAGTGTACTAGAGGGTACATGTATATCTATTTTAATTAATTTTCACTTTATGTAGGGAAAATTTATATTGTAAATATAAGTGAAATTTGAACGTGATTAGCTCCTGAATTATGATATCAATTGGTAAAATTCGAGGTAAAATTCATACATGTCTTCTAGAATGAATCTTCATAATTATGCTCAGCAAGTTTCAAACTTTTATTCCGAACTATTTGGTTAAAATGAATTTTCTAAATAAGTATCTTTCTCACTACAAATGGAGCAAGGAAGTGTTACCTCTATCGGGAATTGCACCTCAATGAAGTTGGTGAATAAAACGTCCAGTGAAGGTACAGTGAAGAGCAAAATTATTCAGCGGCGCATGTATAAAAACTTTCTAGAGAATGACACAGCAAACCGAAGCTTTTTCCCGACTAGACCCCTTAATCCCATGAAAAGAAAAGAAAAGGAAATACTTTTCATTACCAAGTATAACCCATTAAGTTTACCCAGTGAAAAACCGTAATAGCCCAGTGCTAGTTGCCTAAAATTTTAATAAGAAACACAAGTAAGTACTTGTTAATTATTATTGAAATTTAATTAACTTACCCTTTCAATAGGGCAAAGTCCTACGTCCATACAAATGCTTAGTTAATGAACTAGTTGTTTTTTATACTTAATATACATAAATATTTCTCACACTGATGAATTCAACCATAACAGTCTAGTGAGGAACTGACAAATGATTTTAGCTACCAAACAAGGCTTGCAGGTTTAATTTAACGCAGGTCGGGGCTTTTGTTCGCTGAGTAGTTGTTTCCTGCAAATCTTATTCAAAAAAATCCTTAATTTATGCAAGGAATTTTCAGATAAGGAAATATGCCTTTAAGGTTTACTATCAAAATAAAACATCAGGTATCTATGAATAATTGACGAAATACCGGTATATAGTGAATCAAACAGATATCTATTTGTTCACTGTGTTATACAAGGTGGGGCAATAGTGAGTCCGACTTCGACATCTTGAGTAATATGAGCTAGAAACTTTTAAAAACATAAGTAAACTAAACAAAAAAGTCTATAACCGGAAATTGTTTTCGAATGTACAGGGTGAACCAAGACGATTCTATAGGGTCAAGTAACTTTTTTTATAATGAAATATCATGTATATCAGAACATTTTTGAAACCTCTTTGTGGCCTCCTTTCACTCTTGTATTATTATTGACTTACTTGGACCACTTGGATGTAATAATTTTTTTTTGTTGAAATTATACCAGTTATTATACACGTGTATATTAAAAATATTACTACAATCAATACTATCGATTTTAAGAAAAAATATGTTAGTACCAGTTATGACACACCTGTGTAATGACATTCAACCATTTTCATTTAATAAAAGTATACAGGGTGGCCAAAAATGATTTTTAAATTTACAACTTTTTTTGTCTCAATTTTTTCAAATGAAACACGCTGTATATGTTTGGACGATGTAATGTAGGGTTGAAATTTGAACATTTTTTGTACCTACATTCCTATGGCTATTTGTGACCATTTTCAATTTATTGAACAATAACTGCAAAATTCAGTAATACAAATTAAAAATAAGTTTTTTTTTAAATAATTTAAGAGAAGGTATTATAATAAACATGTTACATGATATCCATAAAAACATCACACCAACAACAATCCAAAATTCGAAGGAAAAGATAATAAATGCTATTAGAAGTATCACTCCGGCAGTTTTATGAACAGTAGAAACCTCATTCCAAAGACGCATAGAAATGTGTGTCAATAAAAATGTGCAACATGTGGAGCACTTTTTATATCTTCTCTTGAATTAAAAAAAATATATTTAATTTTTATTGCTGAATTTTGCAGTTATTGTTCAATAAATCTAAAATAGTTACAAATAGCCATAGCAATGAACGTACAAAAAACGTTTATTTTTCAATTCTACATAACATCGTCCAAAAATATACAGGGTGTTCCATTTGAAAAAAATTGAGCAACTTCAATTCAGATAGTTGTAAAATTAAAAATTATTTTTGTCCACCCTGTATACATTTAGGAAGTGAAAGTGACTGACTGTCATCACACAGATGTCTCATAACTAGTACTAAAATACCTTTTCTTAAAATCTATAATTGTGACTAGTGGTTTTTTTAATGTACACGTGTAAATGGCATAATTTCAACACCAAAAATTATTACATCCAAGTGGTTGGGAGAGAGTCAATAATAATACAGGAGTAGAAGGAGGCCACAAAGAGGTTTTAAAAAATGTTCTGATATATATGGCATTCTATTTAAGAAAATGTTAGTTAACCCTGTAGAGTCGTCTTGTCTCACCCTGTATATTCGAAAATTATTTCCGGTTATAGACTTTTTTTGTCTAATTTATTTCTGTTTTTAAATCAATTTTCTAGCTATCATAGAACTCGGTATATCGAAGTCGCAGTATTGCCCCACCCTGTATACAAAAAAGGAAATTAAAATACTAACGCGGATAAGTAATTACGAATAACATTCATATTAAAGAAACCAACGTAGTGTCGGAAGAAATTCAATAAATAATTCAAAATATATGAAATAATAGAAATCAAGCCGAAAACCGCGAGATCTATCAATTTACTTGTGAAATATCACCCGAAGAGAACCCATTTCGTAATTTCGAATATCTCGCAATATCTATATAAGCGACGCCATACAACAAAAACAAAATGATGAGGATCTCATTATACGCTACAATTCAAAAAATCCAATTGTAAATGTTCCTGTATCCGACTGTTCCATAAATTTTGGTCAAAATCAAATCGCAGTATAAGTTCTGTATTACATTTCCAAGTAAACATAAACTTACAACTTTAATTGAGTAGAAAAACGTATGATCGTCCAAATTTTGGAAAACAATTTCAAGCAACATGACAGATTTCTTAAAAACTATATTTCCCACCTAAACTGTACAGTTCTTAAAGTGTTACAAACATTTGTAATATGATTAACTCATCAAGTTACTTTCTATTTTACAGATTCCGTTCGCTCAATTTTTGTATGTAGATCAATGTCAGTAGAATAAATAAAATAAGGGACAGGAAGATTTGTAACAATTAAAAGGTAAGTATTTTATTTCCGCGTTATTTTTAGTAAGATTTTTCTGGTCAAACCATTTCTCAATTTTTGTCAAATCTTGCTCTGCAACCTCTCTTTGATTCTATCATGTTTCAACAACATATTATAACTGTATCATCAGCAAAACTAATTATAGTCCATTTATAATTTTCATTCGATAAATTATTCATATACAGCATAAAAAGTAAAGGCCCTTATGCGGTGTCTTGGGGAACATCGTATTGGGCAGCACGTTATTCACTAAGAGTTGAGTTTATTTGTAACACTTATTTTCTTTTACTCATGTAACTAATCAACAAGTTAAATACAAGTCCTTTAAAACCATTAGTTCCTAAGTTTCAAACAACTGTTGGTGCTGACGGTATCGAAAGCTTTGGTAAGATCTGAGAACACGCAGAGGCAAGATTTATTTGTGAATATTAGATGTTAAATATGAAATTGCATCCACGGTACATTTATTTTCTTGGAAGCCAAATTAACAATCCGAAATTAATTTTTACTTTTTATTTAATCACTAAACAAGGGAATTTGAATGTCATCCCAGAGATCGAATTTAATCCTAATACTAAGTATAGAAATTATAATTTCTACTTAAAAATGTGTACGTACATGCAGAAAGATTAAAAAAAGGTGTTATTATTGACACTCAAATTCTCTATATATGTCTAGTAATTTACTTATTCTAGATTCTAAATTTTTTTAAACAGTTTTGTTAAATTAGTAATTATAGAAATCGGATGATCTCATCATTTTAAAAGTGATTTAATCACATTAATTGCGAAATGGAAGGACATGTCCCAGAGTCGAATACTTTATTTCTTAGAAATGTCAGATATTGTGATATATGTAGGTAAGTTATTATATTTTAAATTTTTCATGTTGTTTCCAAGAAATAACTCTTTGTCAACTCTGTCTTTTCAACCACATCCAATAAATTTCCATGCACTATAATAATAACTATTATTTCTAACTTCATATTTATTTATTATAACTTCTACTTCTATTAACATACTTAAATTATAATTCGAATTTTGAAAAACAGAACTGAATACTAATTCAGTTTTCTATGTAATAAACATTAAACCTAATTTAATTAAATGTAAATTGCCTATTGATATGAATATTTTTAATGCTTAATACGATAAAAGGTACAAATCTAATTTTAGAAGGAACAACAACGTAGATTGGTTACTTTACATTATTTAACTGATATTTCTAAGTAGGTAATTTCCACCAATGTTTTCCAAATTTAATGGGCTACTTAACAAGATTCAATCAACATTTTCTGTATGACTTCATGTTTTTCATTCTACGAAGCGTATTAAATAAATATTGAAGTTCTAGACAGGAGAAACGGAGAAATAAATACGTAAACAAGTGGAGTGACACGTGTTTCGAAGGAGGAAACCCAGCTGTTATTCAACTGTCGGAAACAGAAGCTTATTAGATGCCATAAATTATTATTTCACTTGTTCTGCTAGCCGCAGTCTTATTTAATTTAAAAATCAAAGGATGTTGAGTTTTGGTCGCGTCGTTATTTCTTAGACATAATAAAATCGGTGTAGGCCTATTTTCTATGACCTTAGCAAACTAATTAATAAGTAAATTAGAAGGACGATGTGTCTTACGTTAATTTTGTCTTGACTTAATGTAGACGACATATAATCAGTTTTGTGAAAATAAAATAAGTACGTACCACATAATATTAAACACATTATTCTCTCACATTTATAATACAAAATAACTCTTTCTACTATCAATGTCAAAAACATATCATTTTTAAACAATTTAAGTATCAAAAGTACTGCATGCCATGCCGTGCAGAATTCTTTTTGCAAAACAATAATAAAACTCGTTTTTAAATTAAAACGCTTTTTATTTATTACATATTAAATACAAATTATTCATTTTTTAAGTCTCTGGTTATGGTACCATTGGACATATTACAAACGAAAACGGTGGTAAAATAGAATTAATACTCGTAGAGTAATCTTGCTCATTGGAAACATTTAACTTCAATGTTTTTAATTTTGACGTTTTTCGTTTTCATTCTAGGGACATGAATAATTTTTCGTTATCTAAAAAATACAGTTAGTTATCCAGTATGCTACTGGTGAAATAAATCTCTGTGCTTGTGACTTTACGTCAAAAGATCAGTCAGAGAGTGTTCTTTGAGAACTAGTATGAGATACAAAAATAATATATTTTCCTAACCTTTCGTTAATGAATCTGTTTCCTTTTTCAGAGTTATTTAATTACCCAGTAGCATACTGGGTAACTAACTGTATTTTTTAGATAGCATGTGGTAGTGAATTCCAAGAAAGAAAAAGAAAATTTAGAGGATGCCACAAATAACGTTCTGACAATATTTGACGTTTTGCCACAAAAAATATTAGCATTTCCAAATTTTCTTCAATACACTTTTCCACATACTCCCCTGCAGCCGTTCTGTTGTTCAAGTTTTACAATATGAACCTCTGAACCAACTAAAAGTGAGGCGGAGGACCTTCTGAAACTATGACCCATAATATTTTGCTGTATTGCAATAAAGCTCGAGATTTTGGCAAATGTACTTACTCCAACTATCTGAAGTTTGCATTTTCCGTTTCTATACTGGAGAAGAAATCTCGGATTTTGTGCATATTTTGGATGAAATGGCATGTCCTTGCGGCAAATATCAGCTAGATTAAATTTATATTGTCACAAATTTGGGTAAATTTCTCGATTTCAAGAAAAGTACACTTTTTGCCGCAAAATTAACGCAAAAGTATTACTACTAATTCAATTCTAGTATTGCAAAATATGAGATTAATTTTAATAGTTTATTGTTGCGCAAACGCATGCGCAGTAATTGAAAAGAAAATACATTTCGTGTTCACCCCAAAAGTAACGCATTTAGTACTACAACAAACTTCAAATTTGGTTTTTTGTTCTCCATTTGATTAATTTTATTAATATTTGTTGCACATACGTATTCACAAAAAATAGACTCATTTGCACACCAACCGTGAAGTTAGATTATGCGGCGTGTTTTTTTATCGCAATGTCCTCGATAAGCCTATTCCATATTACTTCCTCACCCCTCAAAGTGAAGGAGTTATGTATTCGTGAAAAAAAGTTTGAAAATTTTTATTGCATTTCTGGACGAATCTCGACGAATTATGACGATACACAAAATTTCAGACAGAAAATTTTTTTCTATCTGTGTGTCTATGTCTGTCTGGTTCACGATAGTAGCTACAGCTACAAGCTATCAAATCTGGTACACACATTCTAGAGGTCAAGGAAGAGATTGAGTTCGTTAATGAGCAAAATCGGTCACAATGTCTAAAAAAAATATTAGTGACATTACACCAATGTGACTTTTTTTAAAAGGTCAAAATGTGACTTTTTTTGAAACGTCAAAATATGTGACCTTTTTGAAACGTCAAAATGTGACATGTTTGAAACGTCAAAAAATGTGACTTTTTTTGAAACGTCAAAAAGTACTTTTTTTATAAACTTCACCACACGTCGAGTTTTTACTATGGTGAAGACGTTCTGATCCCCAAGTAATTGGCAGCGGTTTCATTTTATTTGTTGTTACTTTATTTTTCGCCTTTTTTTTTGTGAAAGTTGGACTGGTCGGTAATATTCGCCTAAATATCCATCTAGTTTATCATCTCACACACTGGCTCTGTTTCTGTCTCCTTATCTTTTTCAAATTATTCAAATTCTTTTCTCTATTTCTAAGGAATTTTAACAAATAAAACAACTCATTTCCACTGAAACCTTGACAATGAAAATATACGAACAGCACTGTAAGAACGATAAACTCGTACTAACGTAGATGGCAAACATTTGAAGAGGGACAAGAGGGAAAAAAGGATGAACAAGAGATGTGAGAGCCTTTTGTACCTGCATGTTTTGGGAAAAATAGCAGAACTAAAGTTATAGTAATATATTTGCGTTAATTTTGTGGCGAAAAGTACACTATTCATGAATTCGAATAATTGACCAAAATTTGCGAAATTTTAGTGGCCAAACCGTTCATTCCACAAAAAAAACTTAGCTTAATTGTGGAAAATATATCCCTCTTTAATTTACTATAGAAATATATTTTTTTAAAGTGCACTTTTTTCGGTTTTCTTGTCGGCGAAAAAATTTAGTCGCAAAATGTAACGTCGAAAACAACACCTCAAGATCTATTATTCCAACCAATTTCCAAATTTCCCGCAAAACTTTCTACAAGACCATTGCTTTCAACACCTATTTTCTGGACTATATGTAATGAAACCATGTAATGCCATTTTTAGTTATGTTTTATTTCGGCATTTGGAAATATTAGAGCATCTAATAAATTTAACTTTTAATGTTTCTAATTTAAAATATTTGGTAGTAGAAATAAATCATGTATAAATAGTTATTTACGTAACGAGACCGGGAAGTGATTCTTAACTGGGTGAGCTAGAAGTTTCCAGGGTAAGCGTTAGCGAGTAGATTTTTTTAGACATAACATATCAAAAAATGGTATTCTTCCTTCTGAAGGAAGAGTTATTACTGAATATTTACAACCAACGTCACTTCGCGCAATACAAAGATTCATAGGGGCCGTTGAATATTTTCACAGATCTGTAGATCATATAGTAGAAAAACTTAAACCATTATATGCATTACAAACTCAATTACAAAATAATAAAAAAATATCTAGCAGTAATTTTTATTAGCCACAAGAATGTGAAATTGTTTTCAATCAGTCAAACAAGCATTAGCTACAGTTACATTGCTGGTACACCCTAAAGCAGAAGTTTTACTTAACTTTTCTGTAGATGAATCAAATATCTCGGTAAGAAGTATTTTAGAACAATTTAATTCAGACACCAAAATATAGAAACCGTTAGCTTTCCATTCAAAAAAGATTTCTGTCACAGATAGCAGATATTCAGCTTTCGACCGTCAACTTCTAGGAATATATTTAGCACTTGACCTTTTTAATTGTTTTCTGAAGGAAAACATTTTACCGTTTTTACAGATCATAAACCATTAACCACAGCATTATTTACCAAAACTGACAGAAGTCCATGTCAAATTCGACATTTAGAATACATTTCACAATTTACAAACGACATACGTTATATCAAAGGAAAAATAACGTAGTAGCCAATGCACTGTCTCGATTAATTAATAATGAATTATTGTTACTTATTAATTTATGTCAAAAGATTGATAGCTAACTAATAATTCAAAAACAGATGGAAGATATTGAACATGCTAATTTACTTAGTATTCAAATAAATACAAAAATTTAAATTCAGAAAGATTCCATGTACTGATAAAATTTGATGGTGAGAAACGTCAACAGGGCAACCAAGACTATATTATCCGAAAGAATATCGTCATTTTATGTTACAAAAATTACACAATATTTAAAACATCCAGGTAATAGAGCTAGCAGAAAACTTATTACTCAAAGATATTTTTGGCTTCAACAAATTGTCAAAAATCAAAAGTTTACAGACATACCAAATTAGAATTGGCTAATTTTAAATACCAAAGACTCGTTTTGAACATATACATATGTATTTGGTTAGTTCGCTTTCAGCATCAAACGGATATACATACATTTTAACAATTTTTGAACGATTTACTAGATGGCCAGATGTATATCCTGTTAAAAGCATTTCGGTAGCAACAATTTTTTTCAATTAATATGTTTCTCGTTTTGACGTACCACTTACTATGGATCTAGGTACACAATTTAAATCTAAATTATTTACGGAGGTAACTAAGTTGTTGGGTTCACATAAATTTTGCACAAATACATACCATCCGTAAAGTAATGGAATTGCAGA
Source organism: Rhamnusium bicolor (assembly GCA_029963845.1). NCBI lineage: Eukaryota > Metazoa > Arthropoda > Insecta > Coleoptera > Cerambycidae > Rhamnusium > Rhamnusium bicolor. The sequence goes on along the minus strand of JANEYF010002551.1, from coordinate 59,094 downwards.
AAGATTTCACAGACAATTGAAAGCAGCCTTAATGGCACGTTTAAACACAAAAAATTGGAATTATCAATCATTTTATTGGGTTTTCGTACTTCTTTTGAAGATGACATTAAATGTTCATCAGCATAACTGGTATACGATCAATCACTTCGTATTCCAGGTGAATTTTTCATTACTAGTAATAAAGAAATTGATCCAACAATGTTCTTAACTTATTTGAACGAAAATTTTTCAAAAATTCAACTGCAACCGTCAAGGGCGAGCACGAGCAATCAAAAAATTTTCGTTCATAAAGATTTAGAAAAATGTGAATATGTATTTGTTAAAATATCCAAAGAGAATTCTAGGTTGCAACAACCACATGAAGGATCATACAAGGTAATCAGTCGTTCTGATAAAACTTTTCATATTTTCCGAAACGATTCTGATTATCCAATTTCAATAGATAGAGGTAAACCAGCTTATACGGATTTAGATAATAATTATAATAGTTTTAATAATTTTATAAAGAAAGTTATTTTCGTTATTAATTAATTTTTGTATTTTCGGTTGCATTATTGCTGAAGGGAGGGTAATGTGAAGTACTGCTCTACATACCTGTTGTTGGTATTACTGTTAAAAGTTAAATTGTAGTATGCAATATTTATTTTGTCAACGTTACTATGGTTGAAAAACAGCATGATGACTGAATAATTTTATATATAAGACATCGATTTTATCCATCAGCCTTTGACACATTTTTAGTTGGAAATAAACCATTTTAAACCCACATCGTTTTAAGGTTTATTTGTTAAGTACAGCAACTTAACAAGTACCTTCCCTATTATTGTCAACCAAAAGAGACATAAGGGATCTGAAAAGACTTTTCCTACCTCTTATTTCACTTTACCGGGCTATAATAGGAAAGCTGTATTTTCCACTAAAAAAATTGACCGAAAACAGTTAACTTTCTAGACGATTGCAGAAAACGCATTTTTCACTCGTAAGATTTTAGAATTCAAAAAATCCTCACACGTGTAAAAGACACTGGTTTTATATTCTTATTGTATAGATAGTAATATACAACATTCTTGTACCCAGACTGCCCCTAGTGCTCTATCAACCACTCTATTTCAAATGTTTCTCGTGTGGCCAGATCCTGTAATTTCTTCAATTTGTGAATTGCCAAATAGCACGAAGAAGACATTAACAGAAACGGCAATTTCATTATTAAAGAATAGAATGAAGAGGAAGACGACGACAATGATAAAAAAAATCTATTCCATATGTTTTAGTTTGTGTTCTATATGTAATATTTTGTTTTTAATTTCTCTTATATTTCTGAGCTTCGTTGAGGCCGGTTAGGACAAAAATATAATTTTGTCCACCTAGAATCGCAATCCATTCCACTGTACGGCATAGTTGGGTAAAGTTCTAGGTTCATTATTTTTCGAAGAAAATTATCTACAGCTTTCATGAGTTTTTGGTTTCTGCTTTAATAGAACCGTATCCTCATAACTAATTAGCACATACTTTATTTTCACTAGGACGATGCACAAATACATTATGACATTCCTGTAGGTTAATATCTTAATGTAATATTTCCAAATCACTAAATTAGTAGACCTATTGAATGGTCAACAAAGCCCCCAGACTTTACACCATTAGATTTATTTTTGGGGGAATATCTCAAAAGTCGCATTTAATTAAATCGTCCTAGTAACATGAATGAGATAAAACAAAGGATTCGACAGGAGGCACGATCAATTACATTAGATCTAATTTTAAATGAGAAGGAGAATTTATTGACCAACTAAGACAGTGCTAAGTTGCAAACGAGCAGTACTTCGAGCATTTAATATTATTGGCGACTTTTTGAAATTAGTGTGTTTCTTTTTTTTTGTTTCCTTTTTGTTATTGAAACATGGGAACCAAATGATACTTTAAGTTAAGCCTGTCCATACGTTTTACAAAAAAGAATGTCATTAAAGTTTGAGAATTTTGTTTGTAAATTGGTGTGCTCATCAAGGTTACTTTTTACAGGTTGTAAAATGTTTGCTACATTTTTTGTTATAATCAGGATATTTTCGTTAAAAAATGTATTTAAAAATGTGCTTCAGATATTTTGCAAATATTTTACAAATTGTCTCAAAACATTAATTATGTGCATAATATGGCGTATGGTTGAAGAGAGAATTTAGGACTATTGAAAACAAAACCTGTATACGGTTTCATAAAAGAAATTCTGATGACATCAACAGGTAAACTGTGAAGACCTTATTTTAAATTTTTTATACTAAAGATGAGCAATTAGAGGTAGAAATTGACTCCAAGATTTTTTTGACGCATAAATTTAATTTATTTTACTTATTCCAAATTTTTATTATATATACACATGTTTCATATATACACATTCATGTTTGAATTTGAAATACAATATAGTTAATTACCGTCCATTTCAAATTTGATTAATTAAAAATAAGAAATAACTTGAGAAAAATGTAAATAGCGAAGCAAAATAAATAATAAATTTAAAATTTAAATTTAGTCAAGTATATAATAAGAAATGCTAAAGCTTAGCATATTCAATTAAAATTCAGGAATTATGTTTTTAATTTCAGAGTAATATAAATTCATCTTTTAAAATTAGCAACTCCAAGGCGTCTTTGGGCTATATAATTAAAATCCATACCATTACATTAGAAAGAAACTGAAAAATAAATTAACGCCGGTTCACAATCAAGACAATATTAAAAGAATTTTAAAACTAGGCTCTATTATGCGATGTGAGATAAAAGAAAGATAATTAAGAAACTCCGAACAAGGCAGGTCATTATTATGCTCTGTCTCTTTTTAGTATCTTTTAAAGTATTGCTGTCTTTTGTTATTCGTTGCCTGTCAGTTTAAACTGAACCAAGCAAAGATTTTTTTATCGACCATTTATCTGTTCTCCACCTTATGAAGCGAAGTGCAATAAGACAAAAATAAAAGAGTAACTTCAATAAAACGAAATTAACATATTCAAGATATCGAATACGTACCTATTTAACGATAATAATAATTAACATGTAATATACTGTTTCTAGGCCTGGAAAAAAATCAATTTATCGATTCGAATCGATTTTTCTAATCGATTCACCGATTCAAAAATATACGTTGAATCGGAATATCGAATCGACTAGAAATATCAAATCGGAATCGAAATATCAATTCGAAAGGGAATCTCGATCAAATCGGATTATCGATTCAATACGAATTATCGATCCGAATCGAACTGTTATTTCGAATCGAATCAACCTATTGGATCGAATCGGTACATCGAATCTAAATAATAAGAGAAAACGAAAGTATAATCCATTAAAACATACATTACTTTGTGTATTAAACTTCTTTAACGCACATAGGAAGATATTTTTAAAATATATGCTTCATGATGATGTATTCCAGCCTATTATTTTTTGTTCATAATGGAACATTGGATTTATTTACCTTGGTTTAATTGTGGAAGACTCCCGCACATTTCTAAAGCCGGATCATGTTGAACAGCTCATGATGATATCCATAAACAAAAATTAGGCTGTCTAATTTTTATATTTAGAGTTTAGAATGATGTTTTGTTTTATTTACCTTTTCCGCAATCGAATCGTCTCCAAAGTTAACTGTTTTTAGTAAATTTTTTGAGTGGAATATACGTATTTACGAGTCTAGACCGGTAAAGTGACATAAGGGATAGGTAAAGTCCTTACCGATCCCTTATGTCCACTTTTAATTTACGGCAATAGGGTAGATACATAATTAAGCACTCTAGACATTCGATTAATCGGTTCGAATCGATATTTTTTGCGAATCGAAAATCGATTCAGTATTTTCCGATTCGCAGAGGACTATTTGTTTCACTTCACAATAAATAATTCATTTTTAAACATATTTAATTCTATTAAATTTCTTCGAACAACATGAAGAAACAGTCATTGGTAACTCGTTGTAGCCATTCATTGCCAGTGTCTTCATGAACATATTCGAAACAGAGGCAAAAGAAGAACTCGAGTATTTCCCCAGGATTTGACTAGGTATGTGGGTGATATTTTTGCAGTGTTTGATACAAAAGTCACCGAAATTGACAACTTTGTTTCTGAATTAAACAGTCGTTTTGCGTTAGTTAAATTCATATATGAAATTGAAAGCTCTAGACAACTACCATTTTTAGATGTATTAATAATAGGGAACTTGCACATTTTTTTTTTTTTACTTCATAAAAATGTTCTACAATACTAAAAAATAAGATATGCAAAATATGACGCCTTAATTCCCAATAATAAATTTGTTATAAATTATTAAAGTTTCGCGCGCGAGCGAACCGTTTCAAACGGGTTCAAAAGCGCGGGAGTAGTTGTGACATCACACCATACAATTTACAAACGACGACGGAGATCCCAGCACTCGACCGCTTGATTTCAGATAAATTTTAAGTGTATACTTAAAATGGAAACAAAAACTCCTTATTTTAAATATTGCATTGTACCATTGTGTAAGAATACTACAATGAAAGTGCCAGATAAAGTATTTATAATATTGCCAGAAGATAAGATTCGTCGATCAAAATGGCAAAAAGCGTGTAGAAGAAATGAAAAATACATTTCACAGAGCAGTAGGTCTCTACATGTGTGTGATCATTTTAATGTAAGTACATTATTAGATACTATATGTCTGTATTAAATACTATATGTCTATCTACTAGTTTTTCGCAGGCGGGCAATAAAATATTCCGAATTCCGAATTATTGAATTTTAATTAGGGTAGGATTAAAGAAGGAATGTGTATACAATGTTAGAAAATAAGATTAGTAGATAGAATATAATTTAGTGATACTAAGTAAAGGTAATTTCCTGGTGCGAAAGTAAACAGCTATTTATTATTATACTCTTCGCAAATACGATTACGAAGAGTATATTGCATTTGATCGGGACATTTCTAAAATCGTTAATATCGCTCGCAGAGAAAAAATCGTTTCGTTCGTCATCGAATTCTGAACAACTTTCAAAATGTCCGTCTGTTCATCTGTCCGTCCGTCTGTCCGTCCGTCACGTTTCTTGTAAGCACGATAACTAAAGAAAGAAAAGTCCGATCGAATTGAAATTTGGGCTATAAGGTAGTGTTAGCTAGAGGAAGAAATCCATTGTTTTTGAAAAAAAATCAAATAGTAAATAAAAAAGTTATAGGACATTTTATTTAAAAAATATGAATCTACAGAGGGTTGCAATTTTCAATGTACTACTAAAATTGAAGTAATTTTCTATAGACACCAAAATGCTGTAAAATATACTACCACAAATTTCGCCTACGCAGTCGGCATCATCGGGGAGATGAAAAAAAGTCGAAAATTAAATATGTGATCAATATATTAGGTATTGTAAGAATGAATCTTAGTTTATGCTATAAAATATACTGCCACGCGTTTCGCCAATACAGTCGGCACCATCGAGAGAGAAAATTAAATATGTAGTCAATACATTAGGTATTGTAAGAATGAAGTTTATAAGACAAACACAAGATTCTTTTCAAAAACTGCGAAGAGTATCCTACAGAATGTGCAACAATTATATAAAAATTCAATAACACTACTGTCTGCGAAGAGTAAAATGTTTACCTCTAGTATATATAGTATATTGCAAATACCTTTCCCTTGCCCTTTAATTTATTCTATTCAAATCTTACATTTATCTATTATGTGAATGATAACACGACACAATCACTTATTTCCCTTGCCCCAAAACATAGTACGAAAATACCTACGATAGGTAATTATACATTTGCGCAACATTTCCTTTGCAGCAAATGTCTTCTATAGAGACACTTTACACGTGTGTACAAAAAAAACACGAAAAATATAGAAGTGGCTGTTGTAAAGAATTACCCTAAATTCTTTCAAACATAAGACTAAGTCTGCTAAAAATGCTTAGTTGCGACTAAGCATTTTGTAGTTATTTCATTTTATTCCGTGATCAAGTCATAACTATTTTATAAATTATTACTAAAAGCTAAAAAAAATACATACTTCTCTGCCTTGACCCCGCGGACCTCTCCAATGGAAAACTTTCACTATTTTGTATAAAAGATGCCATCATAAACATATCCACTTTAGGCAAATTATCAGATTGGCCCTTTGAAAAACCTTGTTCAGTCATTTTAAAATATATGTACAACTACAATAAGCGGGACTATAAAACACAATTATATATTTATATCAGAACAGTCACTAACAAATCAACCACAGTCTAATAACACCATATGGTACATATATTATGTTTATATAGAATGTCATACTTTGTTAATTTGTTTGTATTATTATTTTTAAGTATTTTATTAATGAATTGATTTTTAGTTTTTTTTCTGTATATAATATATGTATATATTAATATAAATCTTACTCTGTACCCCATACAAGTTGTAAATAATCTACTTAATTGTGAATAAAGATTTTAAATTGGAATTGGAATTGGTAAACATCTGATTGTGTTGCTTCCCGGCGCGACGACTACCGAATATTGTATGGTGTGACGTCACAGTCAATATTAGCTCGTTTCGGGCCACTTCAAATTTATCGCTGTTTAGATCCTTCATACGGATCGCGTGGAATTAGAAATCTTATTTTTTTTGTGAAGTACACGTTTTATTACAACGTTACGCTATGTTTTTTAGTATTATTTTTATTTTTAAAATTATAGGCAAGTTCCCTATTATGATTATATATTACATAATAAAGAAAACAAGAATTTGATATATACAGAAAGCTACCATTACTATAAGATGCATATGTTTGAGTACTGGGATATCCCTAAGGACACTCTCTCAACACAAACTGGTGATTTTTAATTTTCTATTTCATCGCCTATTAAGCTTTCCTCTCAACAAGGAGATGTTTGAAAAACAAAAAACATTGATTTAGGATATAGCTACGAATAGTGGATATTCTGTAAGTTTGATAAAATAATTAGGAAATGTAAATTTAAAGAGACACCGAAATTCCTCGACCTATCAAACTGAAAGAGTAAATCCAAAATTTGTATAGATTCCATTCGATCCTCGATTCACCCGTAGTATTGGTAGAATTTCGAAAGATATAGGTATCATAGTGGTTCATTCATCGAAAAATAAACTACAACTTGTAGGCAATCCAAAAAGGCAAAATTGAAACAAATGAAATGTCGGAAACTTACGAAATTAGCTATGAGGACTGTAATCAAAGGTATATTGGGAAAACTAGACGATCAATTCAAACTAGATTCAAAGAGCATATAGCCCTTCTTAAATGTGGTAGAACAGATAAGTCTAGTGTTGCCCAACATGCGTTTGAGATCAACCATAAAATAGATATTAGTAATATAATATTAATTATGAATGTAACAAATACTAGACAGCTGGATGCATTTGAGACCTTGGAAATTACAAAGTGTAAAAATAGTAAAAATAGTGACAGAGGGTCAATTCCAAATAACCCGCTTTATTGTTTAGTGGGTCACGGCTCAACGAACCCTGACAATAGTTTAGGTGTAAATAGGATACATTGTTAGCATAAGGTTAGTTTTAATCATCTCCAGCAGATAGAGATTGCATAGATTTGTAGGTAGCTATCAGTCATTAAGACATCAGTGATGTCTGACGAGTAGTAGGTACTGACCACCAGAGGGATACACTTATCACTCACTATGTATGTCTAGCTTGGTCTGCTTTAGGCTAGCCTGGTTTTCTATTATTATTTGTCTTTTACATTACTTATGGCGTACTGACGAGAACATAACAAGTTCGAAACCGGTCTATGTCTAGCGAGGAATTGACAAATGATCTTAGCTACCAAACAAGACTTGCAGATTTAATTCAACGCAGGTCGGAGCTTTTGTCCGCTGAGTAGTTGTTTCCTGTAAATCTTATTCAATAAATTATTTAAATTGCCAAGAAACTTATTTGTTTATGGTAAGAATTGTTTTAAAATACTTTTCGGTTAATACCTAGCTATTTACAAAGTATGATAAACTTAAATATAATTTTCATGACCACTTAGTAGACACATAAACATAAAATATATCACATAAATTAGAGAACCCCCAAACCAAAGCCGAAGCTGCACAGACAGGGGTTACACAGCTGAAAGAAACGCAAACACACACAATCAAACTCTTCCACTTTGTCAGAATCAAAACCGGGATTTGAACCCGGGAATCGATAGGCAGTAAACCACCTACGTTTTTCACTTAACGCTCTGGCCCACTGCGCTACCAAGCTCCAACTATATTTTTCAAGGTAATTTCTGAATCGATTTTGATTGGAAAAAAAACATTGTAAATCAAAGTTCTAAGATTTAAAAATATGTAGGGTGCTATTTAAAATAAAAAGTTACTAGTACTTCCTGTTAAACCGGAAGTGTATTTTTGGGTCTGGTTAGGTCAGAAATAAATTTTTATTCCAAATATCTAGTACTCCAATTTAAAATTTTTATCTTGAAAAATATAGAAAAAAGGCAATGTGTCTCATGGGCACCCGGTGTACGAAAATATCCCGTATTTGACAACCACTTTCCATAATCTGGAGTAGCTTTGTAATAAACTGTATTTGACATAGAAAAGCTTTAATATAAAAATTCCATAATGGTTTAATTTAGAGGTCTTAAATATTTATATATTTTTTTTATAAATGAAATTATATAAATTATATTTACCTATTTTTCTATAGACCTTTTGATGTACAATATAGTCAAAAACCTGCCGGCGATAAATGCACACAAATATTATTATTATTAATTCTTACCAAACAGACTTTTTTCCTGCGTACGCATTTTAGATATTAAGTTTAAAGTACATTGTACTGATTCTGCGGTTGGCTCCTTGTGAAACATTATTAAATATTTAAGTACAAATTTTTTTGGGTTATTAGAGAGAAACACTAAATTTTAATGTGAGTATTTGTTTATAATTTTTATGTATCACTAACCTATAACTAATTCTAAATAATAATTGAAGTGCCTAAAATAGGTACATGTTTTCTACAATCTGTTATAGAATAATTAATTAACTGTTCAATATTATTTCCTCACTATTAGTTTGGATTAGAATTTATCACCCATATAGGTATTGAATAACTTACAATCAACTTATTTATATCTTACAGTGCCCTGAGGATGGTAATAAATTATACCGAAACGTCGGCAAGTTAATACAATAGTGTTTTAATTACATTGGACCTAATAACCCAAAAAAATTTGTACTTAAGTATTTAAATTGTGGTCTGGAAATTATTATTATATTATTAAATATTTTCTTTGTTTATTTAAAGTAAGTTTAAAGCATAAAACATGCCCACAATGTTCACAGTGGTCACTAGTATTTTTTGGTAAGCGAAAGTTTGGAATCTTCTCTTGAGTTTTTTTTGTTAAAGAATTAAATTTTGTCAATACTAAAGAAAAAAATGAATTAAGTCTTTCAATCTAATTACAGAAATATAAGAGAAATAAGTAATTAGTACTTACCAATAATGGATTATTAGCAACAAATTTTTAATTACTTATCTTAGCCAATAAAAATCATAGAATTAATAATACATTAGGGAGAAAAATAGATTTGGCAAATAACTCAGATTTTCTTTACTAGAGAAATAAAACGATAATATATTACAAAAATTGTCGTAATAAGGACTCACACATGTACCTATAATTAATTTTATATTAAGAGTCTTATATACCCTATTAAATCATAATTCTCGAATATCTCGTTTAAAACTTATCCGATTTGAGTGCGATTTTTACAAGATCTTTCAAAAATATTTATAAAATGTCGGAATATAATTTTTTTTTTTAGAGTCGTCAAAAAATTTTCACATGCATTTTAAATATTTTGTATCCAAATTTTTTAACATTCCGACATTAGTCACTGTTTGTAACGTTTATATTCATGTGACCCAACTCTTGGCTTAGTTGAAAATAAATTTATTAGAAAACTAAAAACTGCATATCTGTATTCCGATAATAACTGCCATCTCGCATGATATTTCGGAAACACGGATGCACTTGCATACACTGGACTCGTTTGCGGGAGGGAGAATCGGTCACTTAGGAACCACGTTGCGATTTGCGTAAACAACAGTGGCGTGTGTATTCTAGAGATATCTCAAATTTACTTATTTGTTATAAAGTGGGTACACTTGATTTCAATAAAAACTGGTACACTTTCATTTAGCTATGTAAATCATTCGTTCTTTGATTGGTATTAATAATCTTACAAATGTCACTTTGACGTTAATCAGTGGCGTCATTATTAAAAATGGATCTAACAGATATTCAAAAATGTCGAATTGTTTCTAAAATTGAAGATGATTGGTCCATAAGAAGACTTGCTGCTGAATACAATGTGAGTAAAACCACGATAATGAGTGTTAAAAAACAATGGGAAACCAACCAAACGGTATCCCGTAAAGTTGGTTCCGGTAGGCCCAGAAAGAGCAATAATCAGGAAGATGAAAATCTTATAAATTACCTAATAGAAAACCCTTTTCAGACTGCAGTAAATGCAATTTCAGAGACAAATTTCCCTGCTTCGGTATCTACTGCTTGCAGAAGAATAAAACTACAAAGCGACTTGAAGAGTTGTTCAGCGGCTAAAAAATACAAACTTTCAGAAGAAAAGAAGCAGGGTAGGATTATTTTTGCACTCAATTATATAATCAATGATGAAAACTTCTGGGGACAAGTTGCCTTTTCTGACGAAAAGGTTTTTAAATTCTGTAACGATGGACATGTTCGCGTATATATGCCTCCTTTCACTAGATACGACGAAAAATATACTTTCGATCCACAAATATTAGGAAGGTTTTCAGTCAATGTCTGGGCTTGGATGAGCCTAAATGGGTTAGGTGTGTGTTGGAACAGTGGTGGTCATCTCAATTCCATTAAATATATTGAAATATTAGACAATATTATGTTGCCGTCAGTAATAGAGGTGTTTCCGGAAAATAATTTTATTTTCCAACAAGACAACTGCTCCATACATACGGCCCATCGTGTCAGGCAATGGTTTCTTAATAAAAACATAGAGTTGTTACCGTGGCCATCTAAAAGTCCCGATTTAAATCCAATTGAAAATGTATGGGGACTAAGGTGAAACATATAAGAAAATTAAATAACCATCCAAATAATGCCCAAGAATTGGAAGGGATAATTGAAGACGCTTGGGAGAACTTGTCGCAAGAAGTTGACCTTGCAAGAAATCTGATTTTGTCATTGCCTGCAAGACTTCAGGCAGTTTTAGACGCTAATGGAGCAATGACAAAATATTAGTTAATTCTGTCCTATTACGTAATTGAAGTTCATTTATTTTATTTTTTTATTGTATTTGTTTCTTCAGTTTGCATTGTTTACATTTTTTTTTAATCTCAAGTGGTATTTTTGTGTTCTTATTTTAAAAATAGAATTATCATTATTCAGTTAGTATTTTAATTACAACCATTAGTAGAATTATCTGTAACAAATATTATTTTTTAAACAATAATATGGCAGGCTTGAAAATGTTTTGAAAAAGTTATTTTCTAATTATTTTTTAAAATTCCATTTGAATAAAATAAAAGAGAAAGGTTTAATAAGTTTAAAAACACAAAGAAAACCGATCTCCTCCAAAAAACCCAGGTCCGGGGTAAATCACTTCTTCTCCACCCCCCTCTCGACATGCCTGGCCAGCCCTATTTACAGACATATGCACACAACTAAACTATTAAGATTTTCGATTACAAGAGTTGTACCAGTTTTTTTTTAAATCAGGTGTACACCTAAATAGACGTGTTATTGAAAGTGATTATTAGTCAGTGAAAGAACAATGGGAAAAATAAAAACATATCATAAGCGTAAATACCCTAGCAGAAAACCGAAAAATCGAACATTAGCCCAAAAGAGAAAATATAAAAAAGTAAGTACTAGTGAAAATTGAATTTTTTCGTAAATTAATAAAAGTAATAATTTTGTTTTATTTCCGGTAATTTCTGTAGAGAGACTAATACAAATGAAAGTTTTCCCATTTTGCCGTCTTTAAATATTGATATGGAGAATGAAAGGCTCAATGAAAGGTGAATATGATAATTTTTATTTTTGATTTATTTTAAGCGCAGTAACCTCATGTACAGGGTGATCATTTTAAGTGCACCTTACTCGATTTTTCTGCTGTATTTTTAACCTAGGAAAAAACTTCAAAAATTATACTTATGTGCTTTTTTCTAAGGAATCCGAAAATTAAAAACAATTGAATGACAAATAAAAAGAAAACGCCGAAAAACTGAAAAATAAAAAAAATTACCCCCACATTAACATGCAGAAATGGACATATGACATTCCGAATACTGATTAAATATGCGCGTCACATACATATCTTTTACTTCCGGTTTGACCGGAAATTGCCTTAATTTTTTTTATTCTAAATGATATATCCTGTATATTCGGCTCAATTTAAAAAATTTCTTTCTGAATTCAGCAATATATGTAACATCATCATAATCTTTCATATTTGATAAAAATATTGGAGTTTAAATTTAAAATAACACAAATATATTTTTCATATTATTTCATTGCCTTTTCCATTCTGAGCTGAATGATATGACACACATTGATACTTCCATTTTATAGGAAAGATTTTTTAAATAATACTATGCATTAATAAGAAACGGTAAATAATTGTTTTGTTGTTTAGTTCTTTAGCTATTTTTAAACAAAGTAAATAAAATAATTTCGGGTTTTTTTATTGTTTTTACATATTAATTGCAGGACAAGGACGCATGAAGAGTAAGGTTAGCTACTGCTTAGCTTATAAGCTTGATGCAATACAACTTTTTCGTCGGTTTATGTCGTACGAAACCTCTAGTACTCCGCCTCTGATAATTCAACATCTCCCGATCTGAAATGTTCCACTATGCCGTTCTGTAACTAGAACATCGGCCACCTTCGACATTCGCCGCGATAATTTCGGTTTGGCTGTATATATGCACCTTGGCCTGCGCGGGGTGTGGTAAAATCGAGACTATATTTCACTTGCAGCTGATATAGACTCTTAAATAATTTTATATAAATAACAAACAAAATACCTATGTATGTTAAGATTTGCCCAGATGGGCGAAAACCATTTTGGAAATTAAATAAAACAACTTTTCCATTTTTTCGGCAAATAAGTATACTTGAATTTACTTAAAAAATATATTAAATACCTGATAATACGAAGATTTGCTCATAAGACTTGTGGAGTTCCTATGGGTAAATTTTAACATACAGGCATACAGATGTACAGTACCCAATATCTTGGAATTGGGAAGCTCAATCTATTCCTTCGAAAATACCTGGTTAACTGAAGAATTTAAATAACTGGGTATTATTCCCAGTCCTGGTCTATTGTTCAGCATATTATTACGATGATGAAAGTAGAAATAATACTAGATTTAGAAAATTAGTATCGGTACTGGTATTATTTCGCTGATGTGAATGCCACTGTAAAACCCTTTTATTAGTCTCGTTCATACAAAAGAAATATTACCAGTAATAATCTTCCTCAGCTTAATCGCATCATCATTAGGAGTGACAACGTGTAAGACCACAGCACTCTTTCAGGCACCTACAGGATCATACCGCACATTCTTAAAATTCAAGGGTAGACATTTCTGCTTTGTAGAATTTAAATATTAAGTGTGCATTATTCCGAGTCCTGATATATTGTTCAGCATGGTCACTTCGATATTGAAAATAGAAAACTTACTCGATTTAGGAATTGTACCAATTCTGGTATTATTTTAAGCTGCTGAATATCACTCCAATAATAATTTATGTTATAAGTTCAGTAGGTGACTTATTACAATACGAGTTGTTATAAACGAGTACTGTAATGAGACCTAACATACGTGTATCGTATAATATTTTATTTCATACTGAATTTATAATCCTTTTTAAAATGAATATAAAGTTATAATTATTGAAATTTAAAGAATATTAGTTCGCACTCGAACAATTTAACAATCGCATCACCTTAACGATGTTATATCCATTGCTTTCCATAGATAATTATGACTGTCTTTAGCTTGTCACTGTCAAATAAATAATACCATAATTTTTGCATTGTTTTGTATTATGGAGATTTCGGAGGAGATTTTAAATAAATCTGCGGCTTCGAAAAAATCATCAAATAGATATCAAAAAGAATATGGATTGTTTTGTCAATGGAAACAAATATGTAAAGTGACAAATATAATACATACATTTGTTGGGTACCAAAATAGCAGATGCATCCAACAAAGAGTTGAATTCACACTGTAGGTACAATGCCCAAAAAAATAGCAGAGTATCTGAAACTTGAAACTCCTGAAAAGTATACTGGGTCACTGTTTTAGACTGACCTCGGCGACCCTTGTTGCAATGCAGGTGTTGATTCATCCGTAATAAAGCGACATGCTAGTTGAAAAAGTTCTGCGGTAGCTAAAAAATATGTCGAAGATGCTATTGAAAGTAAAACGAAAATTGCTAGAATGATCCAAGGAGCTAAAAATTTTGTAAAAGTATTGCAACAAACCAAGAACACAGAAATCAACACTATTATGTCTGATGGGGAGGTCCCTTGCACATCAGGAATTAATATTACTAATAACTCGAATTGGACCATAATGATAAATTTTAGCAGATAATTAAATTTCGTTGTTAAATAGATATAAATATTTCGTTCATTATTTATATATAGTTTTTAATATTTTTCTTGTTATTGTACTTAATTAAAATGTTGGATTTAATGTATTTAGTGTAAACTAAGTAATCTGTATATTGGCTTAAAATAAAATGGAGAATACTGTCATTATTTAACCAAAATAATAAAAATCAAGAAGCCAGATTTTTTATTGTTTACCATTCTTCATTTACTAAAGTTGGTAGAAAACTATATTTTAGAAGTAGAGGTACTTATATAAATGCTTAACAGTATTAATATATGTATTAATATAGCTACAACTTAAATAAATATCTGATGTGGCTAGCACATAATATTCTTATATCAGTATATATCATCCTGATCTAAAAAAATCATTCTGTTTAATTCTTCACTTATCTCAATTAATTTTTAAAAACATACCTTGAAATGTTTCAAAAAATTTTTTAATAATTAATTATCAGCGTCCTTCGATACTGTCAATAATAATTCATGTCATATATTTTAATAATTTCTTCTTATTGGCATTGATATTTTTGTAACTAAATTAGATATTTCAAATGTCAAACTGTCAGATTTATCCTAACCCCATTTTATGGGGTCAAAATATATTTTATTTACTTGATATAGTAGATATGATTTATAATCTTTCATCAAGAATATATTTTTTTTGTAAAGTCAAATATAAAAAAGTTTGAGACCCCCTTCAGCTGGCCAATTTTGCTATTACCAAATTTTTCATTGTCTTTGGCCGTTAGAACAAGTGTATAAAATTTGAAAACTTTATCTCCAAAACTGTGGTTGCTATCGCAATACTACAGACATGCAGACAAGACTTTTTTCCATAAAATTATGTTTTTTTCATTATAATTCGTCGAGATTCGTCCAGAAATGCAATAAAATTTTTTAAATTTTTTCCTGAAGTAGTACCTTTTTCTACTTTCATTGATTATGTCTCTTCTGGTGGTACCACATTCGCCAAATTTAATGTGTCACCTAAAATGTTGCTGACAATCTTAACTGCCAAATTTAGGACGGACGAACGGACAGACGGACACACGCACGCACGCACGTACGCACACACTCAAGTAGAAGCTATAGTTATCTAATATTCTTCATTTAATAAAGTTGGTAGAAAAGTATGTTTTATAAGTAGTGGTATGGACCGAGGTGCTTAATTTACAACAGTATCAATATGAATCAATAGAGTTTCAAATAAAATAAAAATTACTAATTTTAGTTAAGCAAAATGTTAAAAATTTTGTAAGTAGAAGCCTAATCTATAGTTATCTAACATGTTTCATTTAGTAACGTTGGTAGAAAAAGCATTTTACAAGTAGAGGTACCTTCTAAGTGTTTAATTCTCAACCAGTAACAATATGCAATAATAAATGTAGGTTCGAATAAAATTAAAGTTACTAACTTTAGTTAAACAAAATAATAAAAATTTTGTAAGCATAAGCCTAATCTATAGCTGCATAATATTCTCCATTTACCAGTTGGTTAAAAAGTATGTTTTATACTAAAAAATGCTATATAGCCGTGGATGATTTTCTTCGATAAAACATTTGTCAGTACGCATTTTTATAGTTGGCTATGACTCCGTGCTTATGTTTTGAATTATGACAGTTACTTTTGTTATAAACCTTGAATAACCTATTAATAGATATTATTATAGCCCTGTTTTTCAACAATATGGCAAGAAAGGTGTACTCAGTTTGTACATTTTGTACAGAATTTAGTGATAATAATAAGTGTCATCGTCATTTAACATACTTAATTGACTTCAAAATTGTACTTTAGAAGCGGATGATAAAATGCAGTTCCGGAAAATTCAAGAGGATCTTTTAGAGCTTCCTGTCAAATATCAGTACCTTCCTAACAAGTAGAAAAATCGGATTGCATTATATGAAACAAACATTTGATCGTCGACGAATTCCCTACTACATATTCACCATTACGGAGAGACGAAGTTCTAAGAGAATTTGAATAGTGTTAATAAATAATTGTTGTAGTTGGTTTAAAAATACATTTTTGATGTATTAATAATTGCTAAAACTGTGTATTTAAATTTTTTATTTCTTGTGTTTTTAAAATGTTATATTAATCGAATAATTTGTTTAAATATCATCGTCCTAGTTCTTATTTGATCCATGGGACACTTTTATCAAAAACTGTTTTTTACATATTTGTTTAAGTGCCAATTAATATTCACGCGATGTTTTTTTAATTATTACGAAATTATTTATGATTTTATACATTCTTATTTAAAACACATCATTATGTCCTAGTTCTTATCATCATCATATGCATCGTTTAGTTTGTGCTTATTTTATTCATATTATCCTCTGTAATAAATTCTTATTTAATACACGTGTTCTTCAAGCAGCCATATTGTCTAATGTGAATGTCACTACAAAACATTTTTTTTGCATTCGTTCGTAGAAAAGAAATATTACCAGTATCAAATACATAGAGATAAATATTAATCATGTTAAAGTTAGTGTACAAGCATAAAAAATAATACAAAAATATGTTGTTTGATTTGAAATTACACAAGTTAATTGAAGTAATTAAAATGTTATTTTAAGTAAATGTTTGTTTGAATAAATTGAATATGAAATTATTAATTTCGAATACTTTAGTTAGACAATAGCAAAGATAATTTTTGTCAATGTGGCTTTATTAATTTTAATTACTTAATTTTTTCATTCGGAAGATTCCAATTCATATTTCAACACAACTTTCACAAAAGATAATTAAATAAAGTCGTAATAATTATACTCGTATATAACTATCTATACCGCCACCATAGCCATAAATAAAACGGTTACCACATTTGCCTACACACACATATGAAATTCTCTTTCTACGCCATAAACTAAGGATGGGAATTTTCTAGATTTTAGTATTCGAATATTCGTTCGAAAAAATATTCGAATATTCGAACTATTCGGATGTTTGAATATTCGGATTATTCGAATTATTCGAATAGGTATTCGAATTATTCGGATATTCGAATAATCGAATTATTCGAGTATTCGGATATTCGAATAATTCGAATACCTATTCGAATACTCGAATAATCCCAATTATTCGAATAGGTATTCGAATAATCCGGAGCCTCGAATATTCATTATTAATAGGTATAGCACTGAATACTAGTGAATAGTGAATACTCTATTTGAGTATTTGGTTGGATAGACCACAATAATAGTCGTGACGTAATCCACTAAGCAGGCAATTTGATTTGCTTTCCATACCCACAATAGGGTATGTCTCCTGTACATGTGCTTTAAGGGTCCGAATTATTTAGTTAGTATTTTATGTTAGGATTGAGACGCTATTGTTCACATTTAACTATTGAAGCTTAAATAAAACGAAAACAGAGCTAGTTTAAAAAAAGACGCACATTGTGAAGATAAAACAAATACATGAAAAGTCAATAGTTAAATATTTACAGGTTTTCTAAAATTTAAAATTTAAATTTAACCCCTGCCTTAATACAGTAAGAATAAGGTTGAGGCGAGAAAGGGATGGAATAGTTTGACTGGGAGTAAAACGTGCAACAATTGTGGTCTATTTATATATTTGGATTTTAGAATAGGTACCTACCCATACTTACTATCTACCTACTTTGGTTGGATGCATACTGCATACCTATTCGTACATAATTTAATAACATATTTTAATATTTAAATATACTCAGATATAATCGAATACTCGAATACTTGAATATATTCGAGTATTCGAATACTTGAATATATTCGAGTATTGGATTATTCTAATATATTCGAGTATGAGAATATTCGAATATATTCGAGTATTCGAATATTTCGAATATTCAAATAATTTTCCATTAGAATAATTCGTATTCGAATACTCGAATATTCGAATACTCGAATTATTCCTATTCGATTCCCAGCCTCACCATAACCAACGCTTGTGCCGCATCCGCATTCGGAGTATGCATTTCGTAAAAATGTAAAAACTCTTCAGTTTAGTATTTCACCAAGCACTTTATTTGAAACTGTATAGTACATAATAAAATCAGACTTTTCTGTATACTTTTATGTTAGTTTTTTTAGGAAACTCTCATTATCACTTTGCCTCTGTTTTTAAATACAAAAGTCACAATTTGCAACTACTAGAAAAGATCCTTTAGTTTATATTACATAATTTGAGGAACACGGCATTTGTAAGAACAGCCCTTACAATTTTTGATTACAGGAATAGTGTATATAACTTTACACATCAACATTTCAAAATATAATTTACTGCTTACTTACGACGATCTAATATTTGAATACTAGAAAACAGTAGTTTAAAACTAAAAGACAATGCTGCGAATACTTATTTGTGGGTGATTGATGAATTGTACGACTTCAACGCCAGATATCTGGAAAACAATTCGAGATAACGAAAAGGTTCGAAAACATTTTTTATGAGATTTCTTGTTGAAATGGAATCTTTGTTTCCTTTTATTATACACAAGGGAAGAAAAAATTAAACTTTTTTAAATGGAACATCTTGTATATTTTTATTCATTTTGAGAAAGAGTAAAACAACACAAAAATATATAATACCTATATGCTTAATTAAAAAATGATAGATTTGTTGATAAAATTATAACTAATATTATAAATGCGCTAGAAATATCCAATATTATGTCTATTGTTGGCGGTAATTAATTACCAATAATAATATGGAATATTAAAACATTCATTAGGTGTAATGTTTATTGAGTATCTTCTAAGTATTGTAAATCAATCTTAAATATTCGGCTTAAAAAAACTCTTTTTCGTTTCCATACGGTAAAAAATTATTGTTAGTTCAGAATAAACTTGAATGTAAATTATTTTAAATGAAGTGTTGATATTAAACTTAACTGCAATTTATTTTGATAATGAATAACAGTTTATTTAAAATTTAAAACACTACGTGTAAACTTATTTTACAATTTTACCCGACAAAAACTCTTAAGAGTTTAATTTTTCCAGTAATACTATTAGTGCACCAAATTTTTAGAATTCATTGCATCCATAGGTGAAATAAAATCATGTGGTTGAAAGTTCCATTAAAAAGAAAAATATCTGTATAAAGGGAAACTAACTTTAGTAATTTTTTTTTGTATCACTATCTTCTCAATTTATAAAAAACAAAAAAATTTATTAATGATTATATTAATCAATTAGATATAATGAGAATTTGAGCCAGTTAAAAATCCTGGTAAATAGTATATTGTTTTATTATAAGTAAAAGTGATACTCTTGTGACGAGTCTCTAGGTTTGCCAGACGAACGAAGTGAGTCCGGCAATTACACACGAGTCACAAATGGCTTTTACTCCAAATAAAACATGCTATTTTTTCTTCAAACGTCGATTAGCTATAAAAAAATAAAGATAAAAAGTCTCGAATTTCACCACCAAAAACGTATTATGTTAATATCGCATGGCTGGCGTATTAAACAAAATACGCGTTGCTATGGATATATTCATTTATTCATTTATTCATTTATTCATTCATTTAAACATTTGTAAACATTGGTAGGTTTTTACATTAAATTATTATGTACCTATTATAATTATTTATTGTGTCTGGCACCTAGGAGCTTAGGTGAACCTGAGCTCCTGTATGAGCCCACTCTGTATATTTTAATTATTTTATGATGGTATCTAAATACGTTGTCTTAAAAGAGTCTGAAACATTTATAAGTATTTAAAGATAATCCTTAAGCTAAACTTAAATATTATATACTTATTTTTTGAGCACTGTAAATAGTGTAAAAAATAGTGTGTAATGTGTAAAGTATTTGGTATATAGAAAAATGCATAACAGTAATAATAACAAAATAATAGTGAATGTGTATACGCTGTCAATAATTATGATTAGTACTATGTATATAAAAGTACCTCGTGGGTCAAAATAACTTAATAAAGTCAGAATAATTTTGGCTGATATATGTCTTGCTTAAATTAGAGAACTTTTTGATATTTTTATATTTTTTAATTTCCTTTGGTAGTAGGTTATAAAATTTTGGAGCTAAGTAATTTAGAAATTTATGGCTGATATTTTTTTTTATTATTTGGTATTTTAATATGTAGGTTGTCTTTACTTCTCGTACTATGGCTGTGAGATATGTAGTCATTTTGATTTTTGTTTTTGTGGATATATATACAAATGGACATGATATAAAGGGTACGCATGTTACATATTTTATCTTTGTATAATAGATTTGTGGGGTATAGTCTATCTTTTTTAAAGATTATTTTTAATATGGAGTTTTGTACTGCATTCAGTTGCTTTAAGGCATTGTTGTAAAGGCCTCCCCAGACTATTAAACCATAGCGCAATAGTGATTCTACCAGTGTTTGGTACAGGGTGATAACTAGTTTATTATTTAATATGTCTTTTGAGAGATAGAATTTATGTACCAGGAATCTTATTTTCTTTGTTAGATAATTTATGTGATTTTTTCCACTTGATGTTATAGTCTATGATAACTCCTAGATATTTTGTGGTTAACGTTTCATGAATTTCGCTTGAAGTATTTTGAATTTTTAATGTGTTGAATTCTGGGCGGTTTGCAGATGTTATGGAATAGGCAATATAATTAGTTTTTCTTATGTTCAATGACAATTTGTGTATATCCAGCCAGCTTTTTACATTTTTTAAGCCTTGTTCTGCCTGATCTTTTGTTTCCTCCCAAGTGTTCCCCATAAAGATTAACACTGTGTCGTCAGCATATGACACTGTTTTTCCATACTTGTTCGCTGTGGGTAGGGTATTTATATATATGTTAAATAATACTGGCCCTAGCACTGTCCCCTGCGGAACTCCGATTTGATTAGTTTGCGGATTACTTAGGGTGTCTCTAATTTTTACATACTGTTGTCTGTCTGTTAAATAAGATTTAAATAGGTCCAATACATTGCCCCTAATTCCATAATGTTGGAGAACATTAAGGAGTTTTTCATGTGGCACTGTATCAAAGGCTTTTGCTAAGTCTAGGAAAACTGTTATACACTTTTTATTATTGTCTAGTTGGTCAATGATTTCTCTTATTACTTCATATAATGCATTACTGGTACTTAATGCTTCTGTAAATCCGAACTGGTGTTTATTCATTATTTTATTATTGTACGCGTTTTTCGTTTTGACAAGTGTCGGTTTAAATTGTACTGCGAGCGTCCTCACGATTTGTAAGTATTTTAATAAATATTCTTTTGATATTATTCTTTTAAACCACACTTATCCTAGATTAGAATGACTCAGTTTTTGATTTTGCACCCTCCGAGGTTGCGGAAATTGCCGCAGATGCCAGGAATAATTTATTGCCTACAAAATCAGGTAGTGTTTATGAAGCTGCATTTACAAGATTCAGGACGTGGTGCGATGAAAAAAACCGTCAAAAATTACTCTGAAAATGTATTCAGCATATTTTTCGAAACTAGCAAGTAAATAAGAAATGAAAGGTACAACAATGTGGTCACATTATTCTATGATAAGATCATTGCTAAATATCAAAGAGGGGATGGATATAAGCAAGTATTTGAAGCTGTGTGCTTATTTAAAGAAGCAAAACTAGAGCTACATTCCTAAAAAAGCTAAAGTATTTACAAGGGAACAATTTGAAAAGTTTTTATTTGCAGCTTCTGATCATCAGTAGTTATGTATTAAGGTAAATTTTGATGTAGAGTTAAAAATATATAAATTTTGAGATTGTTTTGGTTATTGATATCTCTGCTGCATGCCCATGCAAAGAGATGGTAAAAATGACGATAGATGACATACAAGACTTAGGATCTGCCCTTCATATTAGAATTTCTGACAAAACGAAAAAACCGCGGTGATTTACTATTATCGGAGAAAGTTATATATCAATATATAAAAAATATGCTTCATTCCGCCCAAAGGCCATAAATGAAAAGAGATTGTTTTTAAATGTTGTGAATGGCCGGTGTTGTCGCATGGTAATGGAAATTCATAAGATAAGTAGTATCCTCAAAGATGTTGCTACCTTTTTAAAGCTATCAGATGCGACAGAATACACAGGTCATTGTTTAAGAAGAACTTCAGCTTGTAGATGCAGGGGCCTATGTTATGTGGTTGGAAATCAAGCCAGTGAGGCTGAAGGGTATATCGAGGAATCGATGAACAGTAAGAAAAACACTGCCAAGAAGATTCTTCAACCTAGTACTACTGGAAAGATTCCCAACAATATTCAAATAAATTCTGAAGCAAGTACAAGCAAAATAGATCATGATGGTACAATTGCAGTAATTTCAGGTGGCATCAATTTTTTGGGGCCACACTTAATAATTGTTCGTTCAATATAATGTTCAAATAGTCAAATTATGCTGTATTTTTATTTAATAATTAAAGCGTATGTTGTATTATTTAATATATCGTTATTTATAAGCAATCTGTCGTACTTTTTCTGCCGCTCACAGCGTCAGAAAAACTACTTTTTCCTTTGCTGCTAATGGCAATGCATAGCCGTCTAAAATGTCAAACTTTAATGTCATGAAATGAGTTAAGAAATGCCTATGTTTTTCTAACGTTTGAAGAAAAAGAAAATATTAAGGAAATATGTATTATGTATTAGCATGCGACATCTACAGGTAAGTTTTGAGAACTCTACTAAATTGTGAACAGAAATTTAAAATCCTGACTGCCGGCGCCATCTGTGGCACAGAAGATAAATGTTTACATGAAGCATTTAATTTGATTTGTGATGGCAAGATTTATTATGATAAATTATTATATTTCAGCGACTCTCAAAATACTGATGAATATAATACCTATTTTTCTGTGGAATTTTTGTATATTCTTAAGAATTTTTGGAATTCAGTTTAGTTCAATACGCGTTTTTAACAAGTATTAAAAGATAAAGGAATCGCTAGACCAAAAATAATCCACTACTTTCTATGAAAATCTCATAACAATCACCCAACAATAAAATTATTTTTTTTTGATTGTGGCAGAAATATAAACAAATTTGGGAAATATTTGAGTTTTATTCCGAAATATCTGTTCTTGTGAGACATTTTACTGACAAGGCCATATATGCATGTCTAATACCTTGTTGCGCAATTTTCTTACCGAATAGTCCACATATTGAACTAGTGTCCAACAATTATCCTACTTTTTATACTTTCTATTTTTGTTGTTGGAAAATACACACATCTTCGATTATTTTTTATTTCTTTCTACAACAAAAGTTCTCAGGTTGAAAAGATTAAATAATTTATCTCTCAGGGATGCTACACCTGAAAATTCTTTGAGAGGAATTACATTTTTCAGCAAAAAATCAGAAAACGTTTACCTACAATTTTTGTTATTACATATTTGATTGTAAGAGTTTCTGGCTACAATTTTCTTTAAAGCTTAAAACAACAGAGTGAGAGCCCACTTTCCTTAATGAGCCGAGAGAGATAAAACTGATAGCAGAAGAAAATTTTGGTGTTGCTTCTTATTTACATAAAACACATTTTCATAAGAATAATTTATATTTTATTTATATTAAAATATCAATCTTACAGTGCGGCAGTGTCCATCTTCCATGAATTCTTTTTTGGATGCCTTCACATGCTTCTCTCAGATTTCATTACCAATAAGAAAAAATTAGGTTAGGTTAGGTTATTATGAGTGGGTCTTTGTGGACTCTCCACTTCGGCCATTAGCAGACCTATTGTGGCTCACTCCTAGTTATATTTCACCCAATAAGTTCTGCCTCTTAATGAAACTGATAACTTTATTGAGTGAGAATGTGTCCAGATCCTCTGGCAGAAGTTGCCCTTTGCCAAATATTGAAAATCTGATCCCCTCCACAGAGGGACATAAGACGTGGTCTGCCTTCTCATCATCCTCCAAGCATAGACGGCACTCGGCGTTTTCCGCTAGGCCAAGTTTATGCAGATGATAGTTTAGTCGGCAGTGCCCGGTATATAGGCCTGTTAGAATTTTCAAGTTTACCCTGTTTAACTCGAAAAGTTTCTTAGTTCTTGATTTCAAAGGGTATTTTATAAACGCCTTCGATTGAACTAATCCTGTAACTCTTGCTAATAATGGAGAGTTTTCCTTCCAGCCCAGGTTGAGATAGCCATCTTAGCAGTTCTTGAAGATATGCCAAGTATCGGTTCTGGTCCGATGATTCGTGATCCTGCTCCTTCTCTGGCCAAGGAGTCGGCTATTTCGTTACCTTCCATATCAGAGTTTGTTGTTTTTGCTCAAATGATTTAGAGCCTTCTGACAGTTCCATACCGTTTTGAAGTTACAGCGGTAAGAGCTTTTATAGCTGCTTGGCTATCTGAAAAAATTTTAATTGATCTGCGTGTAAGATGCATATATTCTAGCCTTCGCACACACAGTTCAATGGCATGAACCTCGGCCTGAAAAATTGTTGCATTAGTATCTAGGCTTGAGGATATCCTCACCCTTGGTCTATAGCTATGTACTCCGGCTCCCGTTCTGTCGGGAGTTTTCGAGCCGTCTGTAAACCAGCAACTGTCTGCCCCTCAGTAGGTCGGTTTTATTCCGATCCCACTCATCTCTTTCCGGAAAAAGGATGTTGAAGGTCAGCCTGTAGTTGGTCATGGTAGGCATAGTATCCGGGGGCATTCCCAGGATATTGTAACTCTCTATATGTCATCCAGCAACCTGTTCCGCTCCATGATACTAGTCTGCGGCATATTAATGGCCGTTTGTTGCAGTCTATATGTTACCCACCTGGCCTCTCTCTTCAAATATATATGAAGAGAGGGTAAGTCCAGGAGGATTTCCATTGCAGCTGACGGTGTGGTGTTAATTGCCCCCATTACGGTCGAGCATGCTAATCTCTGTAATCCAGATAGTTTGGCTTTGGCCGTCCGTTGTAATCATTTCGGCCATCAAACGATGGATCAGTATGTTATCATTGGTCTGATGACCGTGACATAGATCTAGTAAATTTGTTTGGGACCCATGTCCCAGGATTTACCACAAATACGACGACATGTCCATAAGGACAGTTTTGCTTTGTGGATAACCTTTCCCAGATGGGAGTTCCAATTAAGTGATTCCTAGATATTTCACCTCCTCCGCAAATGGAATAGTTTCACCCATTAAGGAGGGCGGTCTTAAGTCCTCCAGCTTCCTTTCCCGGGAGAATGACACTATTACTATTTTTTGAGGGTGCACAGACATCTGTTCCCTGTCACACCAGTTACCCACTGCATTCAATGTCTCTTGAAAAGTATTAGATATTACTCCTTCAGAGTTTCCTCTGACTAGTATGACTAGATCATCTGCATATGCTAGAACCTCAACCTCCCACAGTGTGAGAATAGCTAGTAAAGTCGTCCACAAGAAGTGACCACAAAAGGGGAAAAAACCCCGCCCTGCGGGCATCCTCTTGTGGCTCTAAAGCTGACTGTTTCTCCCTGTAGAGACGTCGTTATAGTTCTGTTTGATAGCATAGCACGAATCCAGTCTCCTATAGTCGGCTCAATTCCTATGGCGGCTACTGCTACATATAAGAAGTCGGGCAGTGCATTGTTAAATGCTCCCTCAATGTCGAAAATAGCTCCCACCGCAATTTACTTCATTTGAAGGGACTGGGTGATACTTCTAGACTAGGTTGTTGAGTGCTAGTTCTGTTGACTTTCCTGTAAAAGTAAGGCATATTTCTTTTACGATTTCTGAGAAAAAATTCTAGTTTCTTGATTATTGTTTAAAAAAAAACCTCTTCACAGTTGAGATAATTGGTAATTTCCATTATTTGACATTCGTTAGACAAAATTATATGTCCGTTCTGAAAATTGAAAAATGTAGCGTTTTTAGGGGACTAATCACTCTGTCAAAAAAAAGCTCATTATCATGAAATTTCTCGTAAAATATTTAAGTTTCTTGGAGTGTAATCTCGCTAACAAATTCAATGAATAAAATCATTGAAAAGATTATACTAAACCGTTAAACAAAATAATAAACAAAACACAATTCCAGATATTCAATTTGATTTCAGGGATAGACACAGTATAACTCTCGCACTATACAAAGTCATGTAGGACATCATTGAAGAATTTAACAAAAAACAAATCACTTGTATGCTCCTGTTGAACATAGAAAATACATTCGACACTGCTTGGCCTATATAAACTGAAAAATAAATTTGAGCTTCCAATATATCTCGTAAGCTTCATAAGATTATATTTCTAATAGAAAGTTTAAAGTAATGGTCAACGACGTAGTGTCGTCACTGAAAGGCGTCAAAGGAGGAGTGTCCCTCGGTGCATTCATTCTTTGACGCCTTGGCACAGTCCCCTCCCTCGTTCTCGTTAACCATTTCCTCAGACATCCCCACGTATCCCAACACACAGACTATAGCCGACGACACTGCTATTTACGGACAATCTTTCCTTGCTCAGACTACGACGCAAGAAATAAAATATCATCTTAACCTACTTATAGACTATTACAACAACTGGAAAATTAAACTTAACGAAAACAAGACAGGAATCATAACTGTAGTATGAGAGGTGTCCAATTATGCACGGATGTAAAGAACTATTAATAACTTTATTATATTTCACTACAAAGGGAAAACCATGTTATTCATAAAAATGTCCATTTTTATACTGCGTCTTTCTGCCAACTGTCAATCACAGAACATCACTAGATAGACTGGCTTCTGGTAGATTATTACTGGGCACTGTATGGTGCTGCCACCAAACGTAGTTTCACAACATTCCCCATTCACTCAACTAAAGATGATATTCTTGGAAACGTTCAAGTATTTTTCGGGAACGAGGTGGATTTCTCCGTGGTTCTGAAATACCTTTCCCTTCAGAGGTTTGGGCGATGTGTGGTATTTTCTGTTCGTATGTTTTTTAGATGTTATCTTGAACATCCAGATGTATATCTTCTTTTGAAAAGTCAGGATCTATCTCAGAAGGCAAAAGCGTGCTCTCAGCTAGGCATTTTGTCATGGTAGTTGGGAGAAACAGAGCTTCAGGTATTCGATTGTCAGCAGAGCTAGCATAGCAAGACCGCATTTTTTCAACGTGTTTACGCTTTGATGCTCCATTAATGTCGACAATGAAAGACAAAAGTCCTGTTTGCTTAATGATGTTGACCTGGGACAGACCCTTTACCTAATGGGTTATTTACCCAAACTAGCTGATCATTATCAAAGTCCTGTTCTTTTGCTCCTTGATCATGTATTCTTTTTTGGTTTATTGCTGCTTTGTCAAAGTTACGCGAGAGATCGGGTTTAAGCTGATCAAAGCAGGACCTCAAATCTCTGCCAAACAACAATTCTGTCGAACGTTGTACCGTATTTCGGTATGAAAGCAAGAACTATTACAGCCTGTGCAAAAGAGATGCCAAATGGTAGTCGCTTAAATGTAAAATAACCAGTGTGTGATAATAACCAAATATTTAATTGAATCTAAAAGTACATTTAGTTGTAGATATGTGACCTTCAAATCAATTTTTGTAAAATACTTTCCGCCACTAGGTTTGAAGTGATACCCCCTAACCGAGAAAGAGGGTAATTGTCTACCTGCACATGTGGATTTATTGTGACTTGGTCGACATGTTTTTGGTGTGGCATCATCACTGATGTAAATTTTAGTTTGATGACCTTTTATAGCACCAAGCGGACCATCTCCATATTCTGCTAAAATCTGCTGCAGCCCTGGGCATTCATTACGACGTTTATCTACGCACTGGGTTGCCACTGAATTGTTATTTCTTTGAGAATCGTTAAAGCATTTGTTTTTAGATTGCATAATTTGGAACCTGGAGGTAAGGGTAGTTGGAAAGCTAGGCACCAATCCAAACCAAAAGTGGTATATCATCTGAATCAACTACATATAAAAGTAGTTCCAAGTTTAAATCAAAAGCATGCACATTTACTTTTGTTTTGTCTAGGGCTTTGATTTCATGATCAGTGTTTGCAATTAAATTAGATGTTTTTGTTGATTTTGGCCGGCCTATTCTATTCCATATTCTTTTACCTACAACTGCGTGAGCAGCTTCTGGATCAAAATGCATTTTGATTTCTTGGTCGTTGATGTGTGTTGTCATCATAACTTTGCTAATTGAGTTCATATTGCGAAAATTTTTTTGTGGTATTCGATGAACTGTAATCATCTGTATCACTGTAAGAATTGTCACTATTTTCATCTGAGTGGTCCCTATTTTTACGAAAATGTCATGTGCTCTTATGAGACCTTGTTTGTTTTATCAACGCATTACCATAGGATATACACACACGCTGAAAATGTTTGAATTCCCCACAACTTCAACACGTTTTCCCGGAAGCTGGACAGTCTGTTTGTTCCTTGTGTTTTGATTCGCCACAAAAAATACAGTTTGTTTTAGGATTTATTTGTTGCTTATCTCACTATTGTTTAGTAATTTCGAACTGTTGAAGGTTTATTTTCCTTTCCATTTCTTTGCACAATTTAATCGTTCATCCGCGTTGTTAAAAAAAATATTCAAAATTGTTTGTCAGCTATTGTAACGATGGATTTGCGTTAAACAGTTTTATTTAAATAAATATTCAACATTTAATTTACTAGCAGGAAGTAGACATGTATAATGTAGAGTTAGTTTCTTTTGGGAAGATAGGTAACCTTAACTACCCAAATAAATAGTTAGGTATCTATAAACATTTTGAAATTTTGTTTGTATTTACGTGTCTTAGTTACTTTGTTTGTATTCATGGGCACAAACTTAGCAACCATTTAGTATAAAATGGGATGCAGACGCAGGAAAACGCAGACCAATTCCTGAGCCTGTCCGGGAATAACCTCAAATACAACTTAGGTTATAATTAAATATCAGTTGAATATTTGATTGATACTTTCTACATCTCAATATAGAGTTAGTCCTAAATTGAGAGACGTAATTAAAAAGTATTTGAGTCTGTCCGAATACTAGTTTCTTAACAGACAGAGGCTGTATTGATCTGTGTAATCGTAAATTGAAAGACAATCATTACTTTATACTGGTATTTATCTTCAGTCGTTAGTCCAAGCACGTGACGGACGTCAATTATAAATTGAACTCAGTCAACAGAATTTAACCTAACTGTCACTTTGATTGTGACAGATGTCAAATATAATTGGTTATTTTGACATACAACATTAACTTTGCTAATCTACATTAAAAACGACTACATTCCCAAATTATCAGTCGATTGCCGTTATCTTCAGAACTATTTCCTCCAATAATTACGTCAGCGTTAGTTAAATATATTTACCATTATTTTGAATTTGTTGTTATCTTACTAATGGAATGTTTGTGAATAAACCATGTTTAGTTGAAGTTTATGACCTTAATATCTCAACGAACCCTGGAGTAATTATTTCTCCACTGTAGTGACATCGAGTACAATAGGTCGTTGGTTCTCCAACGACAGAAAAACTATTTTCCATTATATAAACCGCACATAGTCAGTTACAAAAGAAAATTTGGCGCCCGAGCAGGGACCTGAGAAGAAGTTAATTAATACGAATCTTAAGGAAATGGAGAACGAAGAAATTGAATTAATTATTTTAATTCTCCAAAAAACAAAAAAATATTTATAGTGCGTGAAACGGAGTTTTGTAACAGGAAATTCAATAGGCTCCACCCCAATTCTATCTGTTCATTAAACGGACTATACTAACCATTCATATCGCACGTATCTCCAATCCAGCAGTGAACGAGTAATAATTTCCAACATATTGAGCTAATTAAATATATACAGTGTGGAAATTAAGTAACGCATAAATTCAGTAATTCCATTGATATTAATTTTTTTGGAAAAAATCTCGAAGGGGTATAGCGATTTTAACTTCTGCAAATATTTTCAGTCTATTTTCAGTTTCTTATGTCATTTATTTTTTTAAATTATGACGTCATTGAATTTATTTTTAAATGACAACCTATATTTTTTATTATTGATTTTGGTAGTAGTTTTTATTCCGGTTCCAATCGTATAAAATTTTCAATAAGTATGTTATATTTGAAAAAAAATCGAGAAAAACAGTCTTCAAGTTGAAATAACAAAAATTCATTAAATTGGGAAAATTTATCTAGTTGCCTAAGTTTGACGGAAAGTTATCGACGGCACATTATTATGGTCAACTTTGTTTATTTGAAACTTTTTATTCTATCTGCAACGGTTAAGGAATCATAAGCAAGAAACCAAAAATGAGCCGCCATTTTTTCGATATAGCATATGTAACATAACTTCTGTTTTAGTATATCCAATAAGAAGGCAAAATCATGAAAATAAACATCTCTACAACATTTCGTGCTTCTAATTTTTTTCTAGGGTTTTATACAATTGTTTGTTTATTTTTCCTGCCCTATATGATATAAAGCTGCCATCTGTTACCTACTGCTTTTCTTGCGTAGAAGGAACAAATTCGGTATTAAATAAATTCGAGAGTAAAACAGGGGTCTTGGATCAAAATGTTTCCGCACATCTATACTACAACTTTCTATATATTTTAACAGATGGCACCAAGTTGCTGTTTTGCGGAATATTATCTTGCTATTTCTAATAATGCGTATTTTGAATTTGATAAATATGTACCAAAGTAATAAATAATTCATGATTTCATATATCGTGTTCTATATGTTTTTAGTGGAATATATAACTTCTAAATATAATTTGAACAATTTCAAAATTGCATGAATAATAAATTTATTAATTTGAATAATGTATAGTCTAATTTGTTTAAATATCTGCGCCATATAGATAGCATCAAAAGTGTCCAAACTTATCCATCATTAATAAGAGCTTAAAACGAGTATATTTCAGCGTATTTTCTTTAATGCAGCGCAACTAAAGGAATGAAATTGATTTGGAGTAGAGAGTAAAGAAAATGTGAGGAAAAAAACATTTTATGTGATTTTGTCAATATACCAAACTTGTCGAAAAAATTATATTGAATGAACAGAAATCGATATAAATAAAGGTATAATACAAATTAAAATACCAAAATATTCCAATAGACAGGTATGATTTTATAAACACTGACAAGTAGTAATAAATATCAAAATAATACCTAAATAAAAGTTACAAAAGTCGTAATCCTCTCACTATATTTAATTGAAAATTAAATAAAGGAGCACACACTTTCTTGATGATTATATCATACAAAGAGAAGTGATTAAGCTTAAATTACGATTGTCCACCAGTAATAGACTTTTACCAAATAAATGGAAATCCTTCTTGAGGCCATCGCGTATACCATTCGAAGACCGGTTTCTCGTTATTGCTTTCGTCAGTGTGAAGTAAGTATGCGCACATCAGCGAGGAGGATCTCAGAATCATGTCTCTGTGATAGTTGAGTCCTAATAAACTTAGTGAACTAGAGCTTTTCAATAAACTATAATATGTACTTTCTCTGAGCAGTTCAGTAGCACACACATTTTCTTGATGATTATATCATACAAAGAGAAGTGATTAAGCTTAAATTGCGATTGCCCACTAGTAACAGACTTTTACCAAATAAATGGAAATCCTTCTTGAGGCCATCGCGTATACCATTCGAAGATCGGTTTCTGGTTATTGCTTTCGTCAGAAAAGAGCTTTCAAACCATGTATCCTGTTTTAGATTATTCTTTACAGGATGTCTATAATTTTATGTCAAACTTGAAGATTGAAAAACAACTCTGTTATTTCAAGCGGAACATCCTGTATGTTATTTCATAATCGATTAGAGAATTGAGAGCTTGCCGACGATCTACCTACCATACGTGATATTTATTTTCAGTGGTTTGGAGGATATCATCATTTATATCCTAATTTTGAGAAACAAAAAACAAAAATTCCCTATTTTTGATGAATTATATGCAAATTTTAAATTCCCCCAATTCAGGAATAGGGAGAATTTACTGATTTTCTTAATTAGAAATTTTTAAAATAAACATGAATTAATACATGTAGCTCGGTAGCGCAATGGGCTAGAGTGTTAAGTGCCAAAAGTATAACTTTCGGCTTTTCAAATGTACTCACTTATGGGTGTCTTCTACCTTGATATGTAGCAGCGTACATTGTAGATGCTAATAAAGAATTTTTATTCATGTAAAGCATATCAACTAATTCACTATCGTGAATAATCATTTCTTTGATAACTATTTTATAAAATATCTTAAATTTGTTGTTTTGTTCCTTAATAATTCAATAAAAACCTTGAAAATATATATTTTTTTAAGTTTATTTTGTTACGCACCTTCATGTACGCCAGTGTGTGCACAAAATTTGAGTTGAAAGTCTGTTGAACATGTCTTTTGTTGCTGCTTGATTACAATTAAGCGTATGTGTAGATAATATGAATACCACGTACATGAACGCGCGGTTAGGTTAGGTTTCTTGTGAGTGGGACCCTTCACTACGGCCTTCAGCAAGTCTATTGTGGCTCACACCTAGTTATATTTCACCCAATAAGTTCAGTCTCTTAACAAAACTGATAACTTTATTGGGTGAGAATGTGTCCAGATCCTCTGGCAGTAGTTGCCATTTGCCAAATATTGAGAATTGAATCCTCTCCACAGCGGGACAGGTACATAGGACGTAGTCTGCCTTCTCATCATTCTTTACACCATTTTCTTTTCTTCACTTGATCTTCTTCATCACTTTCGTCAATCAACAAAACCGTAATTAGAAGGGCAGCAGCTTTCCTTTTGGATGTTTTCAAAGACATTATTAACAGCTTTTTATTACCCTTACTGCTTCTAATACTGCAATAATCTGACTGCTGCAGTTCGATCTGCTTGATCGTGTGCATAGAAAATGACTATACTACAAGCTATTCGATTTTTCCTGAGACCTGCAGTACAACATGCAGTACGATATATCGTTACGTATGTAGGGCGTTATAGAGTTTTCAGGTTTACCCTGTTTAACTCTAAAAGTTTCTTAGCTCTAGATTTCAAAGGGTATTTTATAAACGCCTTCGAATGAACTAATCCTGGTAACTCTTGCCAATATGGAGAGTTTTTCTTTCAGCCCAGATGTACATGAACGTGCGGACATGTTTTTATACATGTACGTGTATCGGTAGGCATCTATAGCTAACTACATCAATATTGACACTTATTTTTTTATTTATTTTTTTATTGTATTGTATAAAAGAAAGTTGCTAATTTATCATTTATTAATGAACGAGTTATTTTATAAAGAAGTTTAAAATAGTCAAACTATTAACCTCTTTATTTATTAGACATTTAAAACTTGCATAAAATTTATCATAAATAGGGAACTTTTATTTTTTTCTCAAAACTCTCATTTCTCAAAACCATTGAAAATAAATATCAAGTATGATAGGTCGTCAAAAAGCTCTTGTAATTCTCTAATCGAATATGAAATAAGACACAGGGTGTTCTATTTGAAATAACAAAGTTATTAACATTTTAAAATCTTTAAGTTTGTCATAAAGTTATAAACATCCTGTAGAAAACTATCTAAAACCGGATAGACGGTTTGATAGCCCTTTTCTATAATAATTCACTACCGCATCGAAACATGTAAAAACATTTGAAATTAAAAGATTATAAGGTTTTTTGTAAAGGTGTACATGCATCAAAATTTCTATATAATTTCAAATAATTACTGGACCGCTCAGAGAAAGTACATGTTATGGTAGTTCATTGAGAAGCTCTTGACGTTCTCTAACCAAATATGCAATAATATATTTCATTTAACTTAACAAGGCTGACTACTTCCCAGACAAATGAAATGCCCTGTATGACTAAAAATATTTTTAGAATATACAATGGTGAACTCTGACCAACTTTTGTTTTCATATTTTTTTTATCTGTAATAGTTACAGTTATGGAACAAATACTCACTAGGTGGACACTCTGTATAATGAGAGGTTATGACTTTTGTATCTTTTATTAGGTATTACTTTTGGTATATTTATTATTATTTGTCAGTATTTGAGAAATCAGTATTGCACATAAATTCAATAAATTGTCGAAACATTTATAATTTTTCATGATAAATCAAAAAGAAAAATTCTCATAAAATTCCTTTATTACTGTGACCGGTTTCGTGAACAAATTAATTACTTCACATCATCAGACACAGGACTACAATAGAAAATGAGTATGGTGGTTACATACATACATAAATAAATGTTAATAAGTTAATAAAACTTAAAAACAAGGAATACAGAAAACAATTATTTCAATTTTTTACTAGTAAAAACTAATTGGTAAAAAATGTTTAATAAAATTTTTGTACAAGAAAGATTGAAATTATTCAAATTGAACAGGATTACGTTAGTTTCAAATTATAAAATAGAATAATGTAAAATTTAAACAATTAAAATGTGTAAAAAGGAGGTTCATTTCTATGTAATACTTACATTTTTATAAATAAAAAACCAGGGTCGTCAAATTAAAATTAAAATAGTTTTGCAACATAGTCAAATAATCTGTAAATGTAAGATATAAAATTTTTGGTATCTAATTAACTTTTTAATAAAAATTTTCTAAAATGTAACGTGCTTGTCCTTTTAAACACATACATATACTACAAGTTAAAATCTAATATGGGATAAATAATTTTTAAAAAAGGAATAGATTAAAAATAGTGCCTTCTAACGGACTATCTTAGAACTAACGTAAAATAAAATTAAAATTAAAGTAGAAAACTATGTGTGCACCAGGTTTCTTTTTTACAATACTGGAGTTAATTTTATTTCCACTGCAGATGGTGACAGCGGTGAAATTGCATTTGAACGTGGTGGAAATATTAACTTATAAGAAATTGAGGTTATTTTATAATATCGTGCACGTGGAACAGGTTTCAGTAGAAAAAAATTACAACAATACAAAATAAATCAGACAACCACAGAGAAAGTCAATGACGATTGAAATTGGATCTGTGAGTTCAGAGATAATGTGTTGGGATCTCTTGAATCTTTCAGGATTTCTAAACTTTCAAGGTTATTAATTAAATTTCCTCGGTTGCCCAAATGTAATATTTTAGGAGTATTATCAAATGTGTGATTATTATCTACAAGATGTTTGGCGAAATGTGAAAAAACCTGAGGATGAGCTAATACATCGGACATGTTCTTTTAACCGTGTTTTAAAATTTCTATATGTGCAACCAATATATGTGCCGTTGCATGTGTTACACGAAAGTTTACAAACCCCACATCTATCTAGTGGATCTATTTGATCTTTACCATTGACAAACAACTTTTCTATAGAGTTAGTTGATTTAAAGGAGATATGAAAAATATTTTTAAAGCAGTTAGAAATTTTGTATGAAACAGGGCCTATGAACGTAAGAGACCGATATGGAATTTCAGTTGGAACTTCTCTGTATGTATTTATGTACACTGTATTTTGGACATATTTATTTAATCTTTTCGTTAGTAATGTATCAATTAAAGTAGTGTTATAGTTATGAGTGACCGCTATTTGTTTAATAACCGAAAGTTCCTGATTGTAATTATTTATAGATAAAGGTACTTTTAATAATCTATTAATATAACAATTAAAAGCTGCCACCTTATGTGAAAAGGGATGCAGGGAAGTATTATCAATAACTACACCAGTGTGTGTAGATTTTCTATAGATATTAAAATAATGTTTGTTATCTTCTAAAGTTATATTTAAATCTAAAAAGTTTATTGACCTGTTATTGTTTTGTATTTCTAGTGTGAATTTAATTGTTTTGTGAGTAGAGTTGACATAATTTAAAAAGGTTGGTAATAGGTCTGGGGGACCTGATCAAAGAATCAAAATGTCATCAACATAACGATAATAATATTGTACATAAAAAAATCAAAAAAATTCTCTCTTCAATGATCAAAATAACATTAATTCTAATAACTTGAATACACACAAATTTCACAATTCTTTTATAAACTATTCCAACACAGATTTTACTGATACAGAATCATTATTACTAAATAAAGGCTTTAAATTTAACCCGTTAATAAATAATTACAAACAAAAACAAAAAAAATCTAGAACTTTTAGCAGTGGAAACAGAAACTATTATACAATCATTAGACATATCACAGAGAGAAAACATTAGAAATGAAGTTAAAAATATCCTAAAAAATGAAAAGAAAAATGGATACGACAACAGAAACCTTAATAATAATAATAATTACAATACACTAGTACGTAATATAAAAACAAAAATTAGAGATAACGATCTGGTAGTCACTAAAGCTGATAAAGGTAATTGTCTCATTGTTATGAATAGAGCTGATTATAACAATAAAGTACAGCAATTTATTACAGATAATAATTTTATAAAATCTAACATCAACATTTCATCATTCATTAATAAAGTCAAAATTTCCTTGAATAATTACAATAGTTTTTTCGATAAAAAAATGTTAAAAGACTTAAACCCGGACTACACAATGATTCCGAGATTATATGGTCTCTTAAAAATTCATTAATCTAATATATCTTCAGACATCCCTATTAGACCAGTAGTTGCTTATAACAACTCACCCACATACAAATTGTCTAAGTGGTTAAATAAAGTATTAAAAGATTTATATTCAGGACACTTTTCTTATATCGTTAAAAATAGTATTGAATTAATTAATAAAATCAATACTATAAATATAAATAATGAGGATATGTTAATATCATTGGACGTATCTAATCTTTTTACCAATATACCGGTTAGAGAGGTAATCACTCTTGTTAATGAAAAATTGTTTGATAGTGATTACTCAGATAATAATATTGTGGATATATCTAACTTATTAACAATTTGTTTAGAACAAAACTTTTTTAACTTCAATAATGACACCTTTGTACAAAATACTGGTCTAGCAATGGGAAGTTTTTTATCTCCAATTTTAGCAGATATTTTTATGCATTACCTAGAATCAACACACATTCTAAAAAACAACCCATTTACCCAGTATATACAATATTATTATCGTTATGTTGATGACATTTTGATTCTTTGGTCAGGTCCCCCAGACCCATTACCAACCTTTTTAAATTATGTCAACTCTATTCACAAAACAATTAAATTCACACTAGAAATACAAAACAATAACAGGTCAATAAACATTTTAGATTTAAATATAACTTTAGAAGATAACAAACATTATTTTAATATCTATAGAAAATCTACACACACTGGTGTAGTTATTGATAATACTTCCCTGCATCCCTTTTCACATAAGGTGGCAGCTTTTAATAGTTATATTAATAGATTATTAAAAGTAACTTTATCTATAAATAATTACAATCAGGAACTTTCGGTTATTAAACAAATAGCGGTCACTCATAACTATAACACTACTTTAATTGATACATTACTAACGAAAAGATTAAATAAATATGTCCAAAATACAGTGTACATAAATACATACAGAGAAGTTCCAACTGAAATTCCATATCGGTCTCTTACGTTCATAGGCCCTGTTTCATACAAAATTTCTAACTGCTTTAAAAATATTTTTCATATCTCCTTTAAATCAACTAACTCTATAGAAAAGTTGTTTGTCAATGGTAAAGATCAAATAGATCCACTAGATAGATGTGGGGTTTGTAAGCTTTCGTGTAACACATGCAACGGCACATATATTGGTTGAACATATAGAAATTTTAAAACACGGTTAAAAGAACATGTCCGATGTATTAGCTCATCCTCAGGTTTTTCACATTTCGCCAAACATCTTGTAGATAATAATCACACATTTGATAATACTCTTAAAATATTACATTTGGGCAACCGAGGAAATTTAATTAATAACCTTGAAAGTTTAGAAATCCTGAAAGATTCAAGAGATCCCAACACATTATCTCTGAACTCATAGATCCAATTTCAATCGTCATTGACTTTCTCTGTGGTTGTCTGATTTATTTTGTATTGTTGTAATTTTTTCTACTGAAACCTGTTCCACGTGCACGATATTATAAAATAACCTCAATTTCTTATAAGTTAATATTTCCACCACGTTCAAATGCAATTTCACCGCTGTCACCATCTGCAGTGGAAATAAAATTAACTCCAGTATTGTAAAAAAAGAAACCTGGTGCACACATAGTTTTCTACTTTAATTTTAATTTTATTTTACGTTAGTTCTAAGATAGTCCGTTAGAGGGCACTATTTTTAATCTATTCCTTTTTTAAAAATTATTTATTCCATATTAGATTTTAACTTGTAGTATATGTATGTGTTTAAAAGGACAAGCACGTTAAATTTTAGAAAATTTTTATTAAAAAGTTAATTAGATACCAAAAATTTTATATCTTACATTTACAGATTATTTAACTATGTTGCAAAACTATTTTAATTTTAATTTGACGACCCTGGTTTTTTATTTATAAAAATGTAAGTATTACATAAAAATGAACCTCCTTTTTACACATTTTAATTGTTTAAATTTTACATTATTCTATTTTATAATTTGAAACTAACGTAATCCTGTTCAATTTGAATAATTTCAATCTTTCTTGTACAAAAATTGTATTAAACATTTTTTACCAATTAGTTTTTACTAGTAAAAAATTGAAATAATTGTTTTCTGTATTCCTTGTTTTTAAGTTTTATTAACTTATTAACATTTATTTATGTATGTATGTAACCACCATACTCATTTTCTATTGTAGTCCTGTGTCTGATGATGTGAAGTAATTAATTTGTTCACGAAACCGGTCACAGTAATAAAGGAATTTTATGAGAATTTTTCTTTTTGATTTATCATGAATAATTACTCATATGGGATCAACCTACCTTCATTTATAATTTTATTTTGTGAAAATCCATTTTAACACTATGGGAACTTGAAAGGCATGATATATTTTAGTAACTTTGATAGCAAAAAAATTTTAGTGGAGCAGATTTATTTTAATAGCTCTCAATAATTCAAGAAGTTATTCATGTCCATCCATATTTATCAAGGATTTCGTTGGCCAGATAGATATTAAAAATATAAAATTCAAAAAAAAATTATGTAGTTTTGAATTATAAATGGGGGTTTATATGCCATGTCTACAAGGAGTTAGCTGGAATATAATCATTTAAAATAAATTAGGTAGGTATCCTCTTCTTGGTTAAAGTTTAAAATATGGAACGAAATGAAATATAATAACGCGAAAAACTCACCAGTTATTTATTTATGGATTTCTTTT
Organism: Rhamnusium bicolor; assembly: GCA_029963845.1. Classification (NCBI taxonomy): domain Eukaryota; kingdom Metazoa; phylum Arthropoda; class Insecta; order Coleoptera; family Cerambycidae; genus Rhamnusium; species Rhamnusium bicolor. The sequence continues at coordinate 19,289 of JANEYF010002551.1, read as the reverse complement.
GGTTTTACTGAACAGAGTAGTTAGAATTAAAAGTAACATTATTGAGTCAGTCGTACTGAACATAATGTGCATATTATCTTTTTTATAATCCAAGTTTCAGCATTTTGGCAAATAGCCGGGAAAATAATTATTTAAAAAGATATTTATACTTATCTGTGACAAGTTTTTGTAAAAGTTAGAAAATAATAATTTTTAAAGTTATTATATTAACTTCATTGCATGGGATATAATCGTTGGCATAACAGCAGTTATTCATATAATCATTCATGTAATTCATATAATCATTAATTCACATAAAATAAAATATTTTTCTCGATTATCCTGTTAACAACGTTTAATATTAACGCGATTTTTATAAAATGTAAAATTTAATAGATGGCAGTGTAAGTGAAAAATGTTGTTCGGTTATTAGGTTTCTATATAGAAAACAATTTGTTATCTCATAATGCCTAACTTTTTTATGGCGAACTCACAGCACATATGTTAATAAAAAGGGTTTAAAAGACGAATCAATTTTACGAGACGTGACGTAAAATAGCGGTTTTTCGTACCAAACAATCTCTCGCTTGTAGGAAAATGGTTTCCGTCTGTTAAGCTGCCAATTGGCGGAAACTCTTGACAGAATTCCAATAGTAGTAACTGATTATCTATATGATGGAGCTCAATGAACTGTAAAAATGTCTATGTCTCCCGATTGAGTTTGACAAAGTAATTCACGATATTAATTTTATTACATAAGTCATATATATATACAGTGACTCCCCCGATTACTACACGGAGATTAACTTGAAAAAAAAGATTTGCATATAATTCGATATCCGATATACAGGGCACGATACACAAACATTATGAACACCTAAAAATGAATTAAGAGAGAACACATCCTCATTTTTAACATTAGAGGAAAATTGGTAATAAAAACGTGCTTAGATAAACAATGATTTTATTCAGTTTGGTTTCAGATAAGGCAAATCAGCAATATCCAGCGTAACATCAGAAATATACAAAACATTAAACATGGGTAAACCGGCTTTAGGTGGATTTTTCGATCTTGCCAAAGCCCTCGAAACCGTAACTCATCCTCAGCTATTGGAGGCCTTTAGGAATTAGAGGTAAATAAATTATTGGCTAGCTACTTAACAGAGAGAAAACAAATTGTACGAATTGGATCTAGCCATAGTACTGAAAAATCTGTAGAGTACGGAGTATCCCAGGCTATAGTTTTGGGCCCACTTCTCGTCTCCATAACTTGTTTTTATTAAACAGTTGCGGTAAAAGAGTAAGCTTTGCCGTTGATACCGTGATGAATTACACAGCACACTTGTGGGGGATGTTAAAAATATAGTAAAAATAGATGATAAATGTTATAGACTGATTTAATCACAAATTGCTCACAGATAATTTTGTAGTTGATTCACGGTTACAATATACCATTTTTGGTTGGGGTGGAGTTGCATCCTGCCATTTGAAAAATTAGATATATTGCAAAAAGAAATATTGAAAATAATGTATTGTAAAGAAAATACCTACCCTTTTATCTGTAACAAACATTTCTAACCTTAGAAAATTATTTTTTATAATATAACAATATATTAATTTAGAAATAGAAACAAATTAATAATTATACATATATATATATATATATATATATATATATATATATATATATATATATATATATATATATATATATATATATATATATATATATATATATATATATATATATATATCACAAAGCGCTGCGAAAGAATGGGTTCACACAACAAAGAATATAGAAGTTGTCAAAACCATCTCGGCCGAGAAATCAAGAGGACTCCGAACAACCCATAGCAAAAGCCTATCTGCCATACATAAAAGGAACAACGGATAAAATAAGCAAACTTCTACGTAAACATAAAATAGAAACAACTTTTAAGACCGACAAGAAAATCAGTACCATTCTTCGAAATCCAAAGACCAAAATTCCTCTAGAAAGTCAAGGGGTATATGAAATACCTTGCCAAGATTGCAACAAATCATACATAGGACAGACCAACAGAAAAATAAGTGCAAGACGCGAAGAACACATAAACGCTGTTAGAAAAGACGAGAGAACATCATCTTTAGCTCAACATGTCAAAACTACAGGACATAGGATTGATTTCGACAAAACAAAAACACTAGCCAATATCGAGCATTACAAGTCAAGAATCATCAGGGAGGCCATAGAAATAGAGAAAACACCACACAATCTAAATACACGAGATGACACCCAAAGACTACCTACCACATGGAAGCCTGCTCTGGTATTGCATGCTGCTGTCCATGAGGAAGCAAGAAACATAACGCAACGAACACAGGAAGAGGAACCAACCAGAGCTAATCTAATAGGACCAAGTACACGGAGTCGTCCTCGAAATCAGGAGATGGGTGCAACAGACCGTGACATAAGCACAGACACACGCATGCGCGTCCGAACAGGACCGATTACACGAAGCCGCGCTCGAAATCAGGAGATGGGTGCAGCAGACCATGACGCCCGGAGTGTGTCGAGAGCAACAGAGCGTAACATAGGTAGAGTATATAAAGAACTGCCAGATCCAGAAAACGTCATTTCAGTTCGAGTAACCAGAAGCCGCAGTAAGCAGTTATCGGTTATATATATATATATATATATATATATATATATATATATATATATATATATATATATATATATATATATATATATATATATATATATATATATATATATATATATATATATATATATATATATATATATATATATATATATATATATATATATATATATATATATATATATATATATATATATATATATATATATATATATATATATATATATATATATATATATATATATATATATATATATATATATATATATATATATATATATATATATATATATATATATATATATATATATATATATATATATATGTATATATATATATATATATATATATATATATATATATATATATATATATATATATATATATATATATGTATATATATATATATATATATATATATATATATATTATTGGGAGACAATCGGGGTTTTAGGTTTAAATAAAATACACCAAAACTAACAACAATTTGACTTATATTTCAAAACATAAACGAACAAAACTCATAAGCTTTTTTCACACAGACGGAAACGGCAGAGACAGTCACTCATCATGATAATGACAGCCGACATATATCTTCCTTCCCCCAGTTATGCCAACCCTCACATAAGTAAAACCCCAAGAATTGCGCTAAATTCAAATGGTAACTAAAAATAACCTACAGCTCGGCCAATCTGACTCTTTGATCGACTCGATCATAATATTATAAGAATATCCCAAATTTGAACAAAAATACATAAAATTCTTAAATAACCATAAGAGCAAAATTAAACCTTAATCATAATCATAATATTCACATAAGCGTCTTAAATATGAAGACATAATTCATATACTTTTCCTCACATAACTATGGCTAAAAATTCTCATAACATAAGTAACATAATAAGTGCCTAAACAACATAATGAACATAAGTATCCAGCTTATACATAACATAATTATACAAATGAACTATTGTAATACAATGTTCCATAATAAAACATGAGTACATAACATACCAACATAATAGGACCCATGAGACATAAGGTAAGTAGCATAAAGCTGTGTAAATACAGCATAAAACATAAATTAGGTAAGTAACAATAACTTGTAAAACTTTCCCCACTAATCACAACTCTTTTCTTTTTTTTTTAGGAATTATAAGGCTTGATTCGTGATGCATCTAATATACCATCATAAGGAATTTGAGTATTTTGGAACCCGATAATATCTGTAACTGCATAACGATTATTTGGTAAGACAGTTTTTATTACATAAGGCCCTTTATATTTTGGAATTAATTTCTTACTAACCCCCTATTGTAGTATCAGTGTTTGTGACCATAACATATTCTCCTACATGATACGAATGTGGAGGTTTGTGTTTTCTGTCATAATAGGCTTTACCTTCATCTTGTGATTTCTGAATTCTTTCCGCTGCCTTTTCCCTACTCTCTGTCAAAGACTCAGCAGACGTGTGACCTAAGGATTCTAATATTTCCCTTAAATTATCCCTTACTTTCCCTACTTGATTCCTTCCGAACAACAACTTAGCTGGTGTTTCTCCTGTTGAGCGGTTTACCGTATTATTAAAAACAAAATTCTACCTCATTCAAAACTTCGTCCCAATAAGTCTCTTTTCCATTTATAGCTTTACTAAGCATAGGCGTAAGTGTTTTATTCATAATTTCAATTTGACCATTTGCCCATGGTGCCCCTGTTGCTATAAGAACATGTTTAATTTCATTGTCTTTTAAATAATCCTTAAATGTTTGCGAAGTAAAACAACTACCCCTGTCTGTTATTATTCTTTTTTTAGGATAACTGTAAGATATGAAATATGATTTTAAATGTTTGATAACCTCGTCGGTACTTGTACTTTTACATGGATAAAACTTAGTAAACTTTGTGAAACCATCGACAATTGCAAATATATGTTTATTTTTTGATTTGGTAACATCCAGCGGACCATAATGATCTAAATGAATCGTTTCGAAAGGCAAATTCCCTTTTGGAATACTATTTAGAATTCCCTCTTTCTTTTCCTGACTTGGGATTATATTCTATACACCTTAAGCAGTTATTAATATGAGATTTTATTTTATTCCTTAACCCAGGAAACCAATATGTACGAGTAATTAGCTCATATGTTTTATCTAACCCTAAATGACCCATCTCATCATGGTATTTAAAGAGTACATTTACCTCCATACTTTCTGGCACATAAAAAAGTACAGTATTGTTGGTTTTCCGATAAACTACACCATTCCTTAATTCAAAATGCGGACTTTCGGTATTCTCTAGTTCCATCCTAAGTTCAATTATTTTAGAATCTAAATTTTGTTTTAGCATTAGCGTCTGTTCAAATGTATTTCCCTCTAAAATAAAAATATTTGGTATACGGCTAAGAGCGTCTACATGTCTCATACGCGTATTTGATCTATGTTCGATTTTATAATCATAGTTTTGTAATAATAAACTCCAACGCATTATTCTCGGCACAATATCTTTCTTTGCTAAAGTTAACCTAAAGCTGTCACAATCTGTCACGATTTTAAACGGGATACCCTGTAAGTAGACATGAAATCTTTTTAGTGCCTTGACCGCTGACAATGTTTCAAGTTCAAAGCTGTGGTATTTTGATTCACATTGGGTAGTACGCTGGCTAAAATAAAATACTGGATGAAATATACCGTCAGACTGTTTTTGCAGCAAAATCGCTCCAAAACCTAATGCACTGGCGTCACAGTGTAACTCTGTTTCTGCAAATGGAGAGTAAATTGACAAAATGGGTTTTGACATAAGTTTCGATCTTAAAGTTTCAAATGATTTAATCTGTTCAGCTCCGAATTCAAATTTTGTATCCTTTTTAACTAAGTCATATAGAGGTTTTGCCAGTAAAGAAAAGTTTTTTATGAATCTGCGGAAATAGCTACATAACCCTACAAAACTATGTACTTGTTTCGTGTTTGTTGGAACTGGAAAATTCTTTATTGCTTCCACGTTTTCACCATTTGGCCTAATACCGTCCTTATCTACTGTATAACCTAAGAAATCTATTTTATTCATCAAGAATGAGCAATTTGTCCAACCGTAATTCAAGTAGATTTTGCTTTACCCTATCTAATACCTGACTTAATATCGCGATATTTTCATCAACTGTTTCGGTAGCTATAAGAATGTCATCTAAATATATTAAAACTTGCCTATTTTTTTATGAGATCGCTAAATATTTTGTTTATAAACCGGGTAAATGTCGCTGGACTTGAATTCAGCCCAAAAGGCATTCTGCAAAATTCGAATTGTCCCGATGGAGTAATGAATGAAGTGTATTTTATTGAATCACTCGCCATTTTTACATGATAAAAGGCATTTTTTAGATCAAGTTTTGAAAAGAAGTTTTTACCCCTAAGTGCATCTAAATGGTCCTCAATCAGTGGTAATGGAAATTTATCTCTGACAACAAATTTATTTAAAGTTCTATAATCAATGCACATTCGGTATTCCCCAGATTTCTTTTGCCTCAAAACAATCGCTGAGCTGTACGGTGAACTACTCTCTCGAATAACTCCCTTCTCTAACAACTCTGATAATATTTTATCTAACGCTAGTTTTTCACAGTATGACAATCTTCTTGGCCTAACTGAAAATGGTGTATGACCTGTTAATATCAGGCTCATTTCAAATTTTGTTTTAGGTTCATCAGGACTAACTGCATTTACATAGTGATCATTAAAAATCGTGTTCACTTTTTGTACTATATTAAAAGGTAAGTCTTCATTAATATTGAGTTCATTCGGTTCAATTGTATCATTAATTAAAAGTATTTGATTTAAAAAATTATCATTGTCGGTTTCTACTAATCCTTCATCTAGGCTAATAATTTGTACTTTATTTTCAGAAAACACAAGTTTAGAAAAAATTTGGGTGGGACATAAAATCTCTGCCTAAAAGACAGTTTGATATCATCGAATTCCTATCTACTACATAAAATGAAATATCACAAAAAGTGCTGTTATTCATAACTAATTGTTCATTAAATATACCAATAATTTGTAATTTGGAATTATTAATCCCAGCTAAATACCTATGATGCCTTACGGGCTCTATTAAATGTGATGGTACTAAGGTTTCAAGAATAATAGATATAGGACTACCTGAATCTAACATGCAATCAAGTGAAATATCTAACTTTCTAAAATGTGACTTGACAGTATATGCTGGAAGTAACTCCGGCAGTGGATCAGGTTCGACCAACATCATCGTTGAATCTGGGTCAGCTGATGTACTGCTACTTGGCCTCTTCTTGTTCGGACAGTCCCTTATTCGGTGTGAAGTTGAACCACATTCAAAACAACTGCCTGGTGCTCGTTTCGGTTTCGGGCACTTGTCTGCAAAATGCCCTGTTGCTCTGCAATTGAAACAGGTCTTTGGTTTTGTACTCGCAAAAGTAGACACAGAAGACGTGGAATTTCCATGGTTATGCTTGCGGTTTAAATTTGGATAAGGTAGTCCCTCTGCAGCTGTTATCTCATTCATTTTCGTTAATAAATGATTTAAACTCGTGAATTCTTTAAATTTGGCTAGAGATTGTAAGTTTGGATTATCTAACCCTTCAATAACATGTGTAATCATTTCATCTTCAGGAATGTTTAGCTTATTTCCTAATAGTACCTTATCCATATAATACATAGAAAATTGTTCTCCTTTTCTCCACTTTCTATTCTCGAATTTTCTCCTTAACGATATTAAATCTTCCTTCACATCGAACATACTTATCATTTCCTCTTTAAACTGGTCTAAATTATACATGACATAGTCTGGCTTAGAATGAAACCATTCCAGAGCTTTTCCACAGAGCTTATTTATAATCACTAACAATAATTTATCTTCTGATGCTTGAAACTTCTGTTTGATTCTGTCAATTCGTTCAAACCAAATATGAACATCATCTTCACAATTCCCAGAGAACGGTGGGATTAATGCAGCTAAATCTTTATTCGTAGCCTGCCTGCCCTCTTGCAAGGTAAGTGCACGAACGGTGGTCGCTACTAACTCCTCTAAAGATAGTTGAAAACTTCCTCCATTGCTGGTCGCCATGTTTTCTGTATTGCGTCTCGTCGGAGCGTTTTCTATTCAACTAATTTTAAACCCGTACCCCACACCTGAAGAACTGTGGGAGACAATCGGGGTTTTAGGTTTAAATAAAATACACCAAAACTAACAACAATTTGACTTATATTTCAAAACATAAACGAACAAAACTCATAAGCTTTTTCACACAGACGGAAACGGCAGAGACAGTCACTCATCATGATAATGACAGCCGACATATATCTTCCTTCCCCCAGTTATGCCAACCCTCACATAAGTAAAACCCCAAGAATTGCGCTAAATTCAAATGGTAACTAAAAATAACCTACAATATATATATATATATATATATATATATATATATATATATATATATATATATATATATATATATATATATATACGTATATATATATATATATATATATATATATATATATATATATATATATAGTAATAAACAATATGAGTTAACGGGTACGCCCGCATAAAGAAAACAAATTGCACGGTGGAAAATGCAAAAATTGCAAATGGCAGAAAGATGCAAACCGTGGACACGTGTTTCTGACTAATTAGTCTTCATTAGCACGGTGTAGCTGAGTTAAAAAGATGGACAAAACTCAAAAAAAAAGACACTAAAAGGAATACCACTGACAGGGGAGCCAGTCGCACCTTTGTGGCTTCCACTTGGATGGCTCCGGTATGGGAGCATCGTCCAGCATCGCACACGCGGGCAACTATAGCAACCTGCGTGGGATTCAGGACCCAGGAAAAGAATTATGAACAGTGAAGGAATTTGACGCGGGTTTAATTACATTACAGTAATAAACAATATGAGTTAACGGGTACGCCCGCATAAAGAAAACAAATTGCACGGTGGAAAATGCAAAAAATTGCAAATGGCAGAAAGATGCAAACCGTGGACACGTGTTTCTGACTAATTGGTCTTCATCAGCACGGTGTAGCTGAGTTAAAAAGATGGACAAAACTCAAAAAAGACACTAAAGGAATACCACTGACAGGGAGCCAGTCGCACCTTTGTGGCTTCCACTTGGATGGCTCCGGTATGGGAGCATCGTCCAAGCATCGCACACGCGGGCAACTATAGCAACCTGCGTGGGATTCAGGACCCAGGAAAAGAATTATGAACAGTGAAGGAATTTGACGCGGGTTTAATTACATTACAGTAATAAACAATATGAGTTAACGGGTACGCCCGCATAAAGAAAAACAAATTGCACGGTGGAAAATGCAAAAATTGCAAATGGCAGAAAGATGCAAACCGTGGACACGTTGTTTTCTTTATGCGGGCGTACCCGTTAACTCATATTGTTTATTACTGTAATGTAATTAAACCCGCGTCAAATTCCTTCACTGTTCACAATTCTTTTCCTGGGTCCTGAATCCCACGCAGGTTGCTATAGTTGCCCGCGTGTGCGATGCTTGGACGATGCTCCCATACCGGAGCCATCCAAGTGGAAGCCACAAAGGTGCGACTGGCTCCCTGTCAGTGGTATTCCTTTAGTGTCTTTTTTGAGTTTTGTCCATCTTTTTAACTCAGCTACACCGTGCTGATGAAGACCAATTAGTCAGAAACACGTGTCCACGGTTTGCATCTTTCTGCCATTTGCAATTTTTGCATTTTCCACCGTGCAATTTGTTTTCTTTATGCGGGCGTACCCGTTAACTCATATTGTTTATTACTGTAATGTAATTAAACCCGCGTCAAATTCCTTCACTGTTCATAATTCTTTTCCTGGGTCCTGAATCCCACGCAGGTTGCTATAGTTGCCCGCGTGTGCGATGCTTGGACGATGCTCCCATACCGAAGCCATCCAAGTGGAAGCCACAAAGGTGCGACTGGCTCCCTGTCAGTGGTATTCCTTTAGTGTCTTTTTTGAGTTTTGTCCATCTTTTTAACTCAGCTACACCGTGCTGATGAAGACCAATTAGTCAGAAACACGTGTCCACGGTTTGCATCTTTCTGCCATTTGCAATTTTTGCATTTTCCACCGTGCAATTTGTTTTCTTTATGCGGGCGTACCCGTTAACTCATATTGTTTATTACTGTAATGTAATTAAACCCGCGTCAAATTCCTTCACTGTTCATAATTCTTTTCCTGGGTCCTGAATCCCACGCAGGTTGCTATAGTTGCCCGCGTGTGCGATGCTTGGACGATGCTCCCATACCGGAGCCATCCAAGTGGAAGCCACAAAGGTGCGACTGGCTCCCTGTCAGTGGTATTCCTTTAGTGTCTTTTTTGAGTTTTGTCCATCTTTTTAACTCAGCTACACCGTGCTGATGAAGACCAATTAGTCAGAAACACGTGTCCACGGTTTGCATCTTTCTGCCATTTGCAATTTTTGCATTTTCCACCGTGCAATTTGTTTTCTTTATGCGGGCGTACCCGTTAACTCATATTGTTTATTACTGTAATGTAATTAAACCCGCGTCAAATTCCTTCACTGTTCATAATTCTTTTCCTGGGTCCTGAATCCCACGCAGGTTGCTATAGTTGCCCGCGTGTGCGATGCTTGGACGATGCTCCCATACCGGAGCCATCCAAGTGGAAGCCACAAAGGTGCGACTGGCTCCCTGTCAGTGGTATTCCTTTAGTGTCTTTTTTGAGTTTTGTCCATCTTTTTAACTCAGCTACACCGTGCTGATGAAGACCAATTAGTCAGAAACACGTGTCCACGGTTTGCATCTTTCTGCCATTTGCAATTTTTGCATTTTCCACCGTGCAATTTGTTTTCTTTATGCGGGCGTACCCGTTAACTCATATTGTTTATTACTGTAATGTAATTAAACCCGCGTCAAATTCCTTCACTGTTCATAATTCTTTTCCTGGGTCCTGAATCCCACGCAGGTTGCTACAGTTGCCCGCGTGTGCGATGCTTGGACGATGCTCCCATACCGGAGCCATCCAAGTGGAAGCCACAAAGGTGCGACTGGCTCCCTGTCAGTGGTATTCCTTTAGTGTCTTTTTTGAGTTTTGTCCATCTTTTTAACTCAGCTACACCGTGCTGATGAAGACCAATTAGTCAGAAACACGTGTCCACGGTTTGCATCTTTCTGCCATTTGCAATTTTTGCATTTTCCACCGTGCAATTTGTTTTCTTTATGCGGGCGTACCCGTTAACTCATATTGTTTATTACTGTAATGTAATTAAACCCGCGTCAAATTCCTTCACTGTTCATAATTCTTTTCCTGGGTCCTGAATCCCACGCAGGTTGCTATAGTTGCCCGCGTGTGCGATGCTTGGACGATGCTCCCATACCGGAGCCATCCAAGTGGAAGCCACAAAGGTGCGACTGGCTCCCTGTCAGTGGTATTCCTTTAGTGTCTTTTTTTGAGTTTTGTCCATCTTTTTAACTCAGCTACACCGTGCTGATGAAGACCAATTAGTCAGAAACACGTGTCCACGGTTTGCATCTTTCTGCCATTTGCAATTTTTGCATTTTCCACCGTGCAATTTGTTTTCTTTATGCGGGCGTACCCGTTAACTCATATTGTTTATTACTGTAATGTAATTAAACCCGCGTCAAATTCCTTCACTGTTCATAATTCTTTTCCTGGGTCCTGAATCCCACGCAGGTTGCTACAGTTGCCCGCGTGTGCGATGCTTGGACGATGCTCCCATACCGGAGCCATCCAAGTGGAAGCCACAAAGGTGCGACTGGCTCCCTGTCAGTGGTATTCCTTTAGTGTCTTTTTTGAGTTTTGTCCATCTTTTTAACTCAGCTACACCGTGCTGATGAAGACCAATTAGTCAGAAACACGTGTCCACGGTTTGCATCTTTCTGCCATTTGCAATTTTTGCATTTTCCACCGTGCAATTTGTTTTCTTTATGCGGGCGTACCCGTTAACTCATATTGTTTATTACTGTAATGTAATTAAACCCGCGTCAAATTCCTTCACTGTTCATAATTCTTTTCCTGGGTCCTGAATCCCACGCAGGTTGCTATAGTTGCCCGCGTGTGCGATGCTTGGACGATGCTCCCATACCGGAGCCATCCAAGTGGAAGCCACAAAGGTGCGACTGGCTCCCTGTCAGTGGTATTCCTTTAGTGTCTTTTTTGAGTTTTGTCCATCTTTTTAACTCAGCTACACCGTGCTGATGAAGACCAATTAGTCAGAAACACGTGTCCACGGTTTGCATCTTTCTGCCATTTGCAATTTTTGCATTTTCCACCGTGCAATTTGTTTTCTTTATGCGGGCGTACCCGTTAACTCATATTGTTTATTACTGTAATGTAATTAAACCCGCGTCAAATTCCTTCACTGTTCATAATTCTTTTCCTGGGTCCTGAATCCCACGCAGGTTGCTATAGTTGCCCGCGTGTGCGATGCTTGGACGATGCTCCCATACCGGAGCCATCCAAGTGGAAGCCACAAAGGTGCGACTGGCTCCCTGTCAGTGGTATTCCTTTAGTGTCTTTTTTGAGTTTTGTCCATCTTTTAACTCAGCTACACCGTGCTGATGAAGACCAATTAGTCAGAAACACGTGTCCACGGTTTGCATCTTTCTGCCATTTGCAATTTTTGCATTTTCCACCGTGCAATTTGTTTTCTTTATGCGGGCGTACCCGTTAACTCATATTGTTTATTACTGTAATGTAATTAAACCCGCGTCAAATTCCTTCACTGTTCATAATTCTTTTCCTGGGTCCTGAATCCCACGCAGGTTGCTATAGTTGCCCGCGTGTGCGATGCTTGGACGATGCTCCCATACCGGAGCCATCCAAGTGGAAGCCACAAAGGTGCGACTGGCTCCCTGTCAGTGGTATTCCTTTAGTGTCTTTTTTGAGTTTTGTCCATCTTTTTAACTCAGCTACACCGTGCTGATGAAGACCAATTAGTCAGAAACACGTGTCCACGGTTTGCATCTTTCTGCCATTTGCAATTTTTGCATTTTCCACCGTGCAATTTGTTTTCTTTATGCGGGCGTACCCGTTAACTCATATTGTTTATTACTGTAATGTAATTAAACCCGCGTCAAATTCCTTCACTGTTCATAATTCTTTTCCTGGGTCCTGAATCCCACGCAGGTTGCTATAGTTGCCCGCGTGTGCGATGCTTGGACGATGCTCCCATACCGGAGCCATCCAAGTGGAAGCCACAAAGGTGCGACTGGCTCCCTGTCAGTGGTATTCCTTTAGTGTCTTTTTTGAGTTTTGTCCATCTTTTAACTCAGCTACACCGTGCTGATGAAGACCAATTAGTCAGAAACACGTGTCCACGGTTTGCATCTTTCTGCCATTTGCAATTTTTGCATTTTCCACCGTGCAATTTGTTTTCTTTATGCGGGCGTACCCGTTAACTCATATTGTTTATTACTGTAATGTAATTAAACCCGCGTCAAATTCCTTCACTGTTCATAATTCTTTTCCTGGGTCCTGAATCCCACGCAGGTTGCTATAGTTGCCCGCGTGTGCGATGCTTGGACGATGCTCCCATACCGGAGCCATCCAAGTGGAAGCCACAAAGGTGCGACTGGCTCCCTGTCAGTGGTATTCCTTTAGTGTCTTTTTTGAGTTTTGTCCATCTTTTTAACTCAGCTACACCGTGCTGATGAAGACCAATTGGTCAGAAACACGTGTCCACGGTTTGCATCTTTCTGCCATTTGCAATTTTTGCATTTTCCACCGTGCAATTTGTTTTCTTTATGCGGGCGTACCCGTTAACTCATATTGTTTATTACTGTAATGTAATTAAACCCGCGTCAAATTCCTTCACTGTTCATAATTCTTTTCCTGGGTCCTGAATCCCACGCAGGTTGCTATAGTTGCCCGCGTGTGCGATGCTTGGACGATGCTCCCATACCGGAGCCATCCAAGTGGAAGCCACAAAGGTGCGACTGGCTCCCTGTCAGTGGTATTCCTTTAGTGTCTTTTTTGAGTTTTGTCCATCTTTTTAACTCAGCTACACCGTGCTGATGAAGACCAATTGGTCAGAAACACGTGTCCACGGTTTGCATCTTTCTGCCATTTGCAATTTTTGCATTTTCCACCGTGCAATTTGTTTTCTTTATGCGGGCGTACCCGTTAACTCATATTGTTTATTACTGTAATGTAATTAAACCCGCGTCAAATTCCTTCACTGTTCATAATTCTTTTCCTGGGTCCTGAATCCCACGCAGGTTGCTATAGTTGCCCGCGTGTGCGATGCTTGGACGATGCTCCCATACCGGAGCCATCCAAGTGGAAGCCACAAAAGGTGCGACTGGCTCCCTGTCAGTGGTATTCCTTTAGTGTCTTTTTTGAGTTTTGTCCATCTTTTTAACTCAGCTACACCGTGCTGATGAAGACCAATTAGTCAGAAACACGTGTCCACGGTTTGCATCTTTCTGCCATTTGCAATTTTTGCATTTTCCACCGTGCAATTTGTTTTCTTTATGCGGGCGTACCCGTTAACTCATATTGTTTATTACTGTAATGAATTAAACCCGCGTCAAATTCCTTCACTGTTATATATATATATATATATATATATATATATATATATATATATATATATATATATATATATATATATATATATATATATATATATATATATATATATATATATATATATATATATATATATATATATATATATATATATATATATATATATATATATATATATATATATATATATATATATATATATATATATATATATATATATATATATATATATATATATATATATATATATATATATATATATATATATATATATATATATATATATATATATATATATATATATATATATATATATATATATATATATATATATATATATATATATATATATATATATATATATATATATATATATATATATATATATATATATATATATGTATATATATATAATTGAAAATAATGTATTGTAAAGAAAATATATACTACTGTCTTTTCTGAAGCAAAAGTTTTTGACCTTAGAAAATTACTTTTTATAATATAATAATATACTAATTTAGAAATAGAAATAAATTAATCATTGTGCTTGTGAAATAAAGAGGGCACGCCACATCATATCCCTTCTTTCCACACACAGTTTATTGTACAGATATTAGGTGTTTAGGAAAATTCTAACGATTTGCAAATATTCTCTTTATCTAAAACTATAAGAAAAACAAAGACAGAGATAGTGAATTGGCCACTCGGGGTAAATTCTCCTAAACCCCTCAAAAACCTCGAAGTTGCGAGCACGACCATTGGTATGCGTAAATAGTAGCGGGGCAAGTAATAGCCAATAAATTATTCATCTTTAGGCCATGCGCTGCGATGATATATATATATATATATATATATATATATATATATATATATATATATATATATATATATATATATATATATATATATATATATATATATATATAATTGAAAATAATTTATTGTAAAGAAAATATATATACTACTGTCTTTTCTGAAGCAAAAGTTTTTGACCTTAGAAAATTACTTTTTATAATATAATAATATACTAATTTAGAAATAGAAATAAATTAATCATTGTGTTTGTGAAATAAAGAGGGCACGCCACATCATATCCCTTCTTTCCACACACAGTTTATTGTACAGATATTAGGTGTTTAGGAAAATTCTAACGATTTGCAAATATTCTCTTTATCTAAAACTATAAGAAAAACAAAGACAGAGATAGTGAATTGGCCACTCGGGTAAATTCCTCCTAAACCCCCTCAAAAACCTCGAAGTTGCGAGCACGACCATTGGTATGCGTAAATAGTAGCGGGCAAGTAATAGCCAATAAATTATTCATCTTTAGGTCATGCGCTGCGATGACCCACCATTCATCAGATCATAGCAGGTAACCGATGACACTGTTGGTGGTGCTTTGCTAGTACATTTAAAAATGTTCTGGGTATAGTTATTTCTGTAAATAACTACGTATCCCTGTTTATTTCGAGAATTTCTAGTTATTTGATGAATAATTGTTTTTAAAATGCATAAAAAAGTGGCATTTATTTGAGTAATTTTTGGCTATTTGGCGTGAAAATAAAGTGACATTCTTCTATTATATAAATATAAAATATCGAATTACAGAAAGATTATGGCCATGTATGGAAGTTTCAACAGTGAATAAAATGAAATTGTCGTTTTCATTAGCCTTTTCCATCATGGTTTCACAAAAATCCATTCGTTTCGTATGGTCTTCAGGAAAAATTCCTTAGGTAGTCATAATTTTCTAGCAGTGAGACTTGTTTTCTTTTCAGAATATTCCACACTGTTCGCTCTTGTACACCAACTTCTTGTGAGATTTGTCAACTCGAACAAGGTACATTTACCTCGGCGAAACTACAAACATTAGTTTCCGCCTTTACCGATCTTCCTTAAGTAAACTGTAGGCTCGTCTTCGTCATTTAAATGACTACATTTTTTGCAATTTGTCGCACATCCCACAGACTCAAACTTATTAATGATTTTTAATACAGTTTGAACCGTTGGGGCAGGACGGTTTTCAAATGTAAAAATGAATCGCCCGATAACTCCTTAAGCAGTATTACCACCGTAATACCACTTGATCATTTACACTTTTTCTTCAGTTGTGTGAACATACATTTTTTAAGTTAAGAAAAATACCAGTCTAACTTACCACGCAAACAATTGACGCAATAATAAAAGAAATGAGACAACAGCAACGTGAGAGACAGTTCATCACGTGATCACAAAATTGTCTATTGCAGTGTTGCCAGATTGTGTGATTAATAGAGAGTAACAATGAAATTAATTTTTAGGAAAAATTACCAGATACTTCAAATAATACGCCAATATTCAAAAAGTTTAATATAAAAATATAAATAAACAAAAGTAAAACAGTTACAAGTAAGTATGTTGAATAGGAACTTTTCAAATAATAACAATTGACTGTCAAGTTCGACTTCAGAAATTATATCATCATCTTCATTTTCGTTTATATTTTTGTATAATATTATGGAGTTTTATGATTCTTTCACGCATTCTGAACTTAATATAATACCATTTGCTATGTTCGTCATTAATTGATTTTTGGTTATACGTTTGATCTTTTTTAGTTTTGATTAAATTATGTTAACCTTTGAAATAATCGTCCATGTAGCACTGCGTGCAGTCTGCACTCATTGCAGAAAGAGAGGTAGAGCTCTCATTTTTGATGCAGTGTAGCATTTACTTTATAATTATAAAATAAATGAGCGTAGCTGCATGAACAAAATCTCGTATGCCACCCTACTATTAACTAGATGTCGCCAAATGTTCATCGTAGTAAAATGGAACAGTATTTATTGCATATTATGCACTTTACATGAAACGATTTTAGTTATTTCTCAAGGTACAAATAATTTTTTAAAAAAGTGACATTCTCAAAAAATTATCGTAGATTATGCCATTATTGGAGGCTCCATTAACAACTAACAGTTAAAATTCCAAATTGTAGATTTTGGTAATTACCAGGCATCTGGCAACATTATTGTTTGTTCTATCTACAATAAACTTAGTGTAGAAAGGGAAGGGATCAGATGTGGAAGGGATACGATGAGACGGAGAAGTGCTCTCGTTACTTCGTAAACACAATAACGCAGAAAAAGGCAACAGCTATTTTTGTCCTTTATGTACACACACAAAGCAGGTACTCTAATTAAACTTTTACCAATACTGTATATATATGTATATATTATATATATATATATATATATATATATATATATATATATATATATATATATATATATATATATATATATATATATATATATATATATATATATATATATATATATATATATATATATATATATATATATATATATAAAAACAATGAATTATCGGGTACGCCCGCATAAAGAAAAAAATAATTGCACGATGGAAAATGCAAAAATTGCAAATGGCAGAAAGATGCAAACCGTGGACACGTGTTTCTGACTAATTGGTCTTCATCAGCATGGTGTAGCTATCCTGTAGGAGTGCCTTAGATGGTAGCATAGCAACCGTAACGCCGCGTAATTTTTTATTGTATTTCTGAACGAATCTCGATGAATTATAATGAAAAAACATATGGAAAAAATCTGACTGCATGTCTGTAGTATCGCGATAGCGGCCACAGTTTTTGAGATAAAGCTTTCAAACTTGGTACACTTGTTCTAATGGCCAAAGACAAAAATAAATTCGGTGATGAGTACAATTGGCCAGCTGAAAGGAGGTCCACGCGACCCAAACTTTTTTGTATTTGTCTTTACAACAAAAAAAATTCTTGATAAAAAGATTATAAATCATGTCTACTATATATCAAGCCAATAAAATATATTTTCCATGTACTTAAAGCGGATTTTAACTGAAATTTTTTACACATTTGACCTCATAACATGGGGTAACGATAGATTTAGCAGTTTGACATTTGATATGTCTAGTTTAGTTATAAAAATGTTAATGTCACTAAGAAGAAATTCATAAAATATATGACATGAATTATTATTGACAGTATCCAACGACGCTGATAATTGATTATTTAAAAATTTTAATGAAACATTTCAAGGGACGATATTAAAATTTAATTTAAGTGAAGAATTAAATAGAATGATTTATTAAGATCAAGATAACATATCCTGGTATAAGAAAGTTATGTGCTTGCCATATCAGATATTTTTAAATTTGTTTTTACAAGTGAAGAGGTTTAAATGCCCAAGTTTCTTTAGGAAACCTTCAGAATATATTTAAAAATTTCAAATAAATTGTAAACTGTTGAGATGTTTGTTGCACAAATGTGTAAAAATAATGTACAGAGAATCCAACGAAAAGGCCCACCCCTATATTTTCTTTATTTTATTCTGATTTTTCATATAATATAAATAATAAAAATAATTACTCAAGCTTTAGCTGTCCAAGGTAACGCGTAAATTAAAAACAAAAAGCTCTATCGTATCATTATCATAAAAATTTGGTCAAGAATATTTATTTTGTGTGATATTAAATAATATACATATTACCTTCATCATCTAATAACCATGCAGCAGTGCTCATAACGAACTATCCGAATCATTTTTCCCTCAGTGATTCTTAAATAGATTAAACAGTATTATGGAGTATAATATTAGTTTAGATATACTTAAATGTTCCGTACCAAAATCTTATATAACTCTACCTCGTAAATGTCGCTCTTTATTTGTTATTTAGTGCTAAAAATGTCACTGAGCTATAGGCAACCAAAATACCTCTGGTTCTGTATTCCACTGCGCAAGGCATTCTCATCACCCGTCCGGTATTTTGTGATTCATTGTGGAATACGCCAGCTACCAGATCGAAAATGACAATTTCCATAAGACTGATCTACGGTCATCCTATAGGGATATCAGGGAATTTGTTCTCAAATTTAAGTTCCCTTGTTTTGGACGCAATGGTTACTGTTGTTATAGAAGGTAACTTTTACTGGAAAGTTATAATTACGATCTTTGGTAAAGCGTCACTTAAACATTTTGTTTTTCATAAGATGGCACATTTATTTCTTTATTTTCTAGGCTAGTTTGTAATAAACGCTTGCTCTTAATAATAATAATAATAATAATAATAATAATAATAATAAAGT